>APFE031434265.1:61088-98324 GCA_000404065.3 Pinus taeda
GTGTCCGCCCCAATTTTGAGAGGCCCAAACTGGGCCCTACCTTTCCACATCCACACTGATGCCTCGAGCAAAGCCATAGGGGCAGCCTTAGGACAAGTTGAGGAGAAACTTCCATATGCCATATACTTTGTCAGCAAAAACCTGTCCAAGGAAGAAATGAACTATATTGTAACCGAGAAAGAGTTCCTGGCCGTAGTCCATTCCTTGAACAAGTTTCGACACTACATCACTGGTTATCAAACATTTATACATATTGATGATGCTGCGATTAGATATTTAATGAATAGGCCTGATGTAAATGCTTGTATCATTAGATTGTTACTTTTGTTGCAGCAGTTTGATTTGACTATTGTCGACAAACCGGGTAAAGAAAATGTTGTTGCTGACTTCTTGTCTAGATTGGATTTGCCTGCAGGTGAAGAAGGAACAATGGATGACCAGATGCCAGATGAACATCTGTTTTCTATTTCAGTACTCTCTCCGTGGTTTGCTGATATAGCCAACTACTTGGTCTCAACACAGTTCCCTCCGCATCTATCCTCAAAGGAGAAGAGCAGAATCGTGAGGAAGAGTGCCCCATTCACTTGGATCGAGGGCAACCTGTTCAAACTTGGCCTGGATCAGATCTTGAGGTGTTGTGTTAGGGAGGAGCAAGTCTTTGACATTCTCCTAACCTGTCACGATGGACCCTGTGGAGGCCACTTTGCAGCAAAGAGGACTGCCTTCAAAATTCTACACGCAGGCTACTATTGGCCCACTCTTCATCAAGATGTCAGAAGATACATCAGCCAGTGTGACCGATGCCAGAGGATGGGGAAACCAAATCCAAGGGATGAAATTCCTCTCCAACCTCAAGTGACCCTCGAGCCATTTGAGAAATGGGGCATGGATTTTGTGGGTCCTATCAACCCTCCTTCACGGCAAAGGTCTTACATCATTGTGTGCACTGACTACCTGACAAAGTGGGCATAAACAAAGGCAATCAAAGCAATGACAAAAGAAAAGGTGGCTGAGTTTTTAAGAGAAAATATCTTCTACAAATTTGGCTACCCAAGAGAGTTAGTCACCGATCAAAGAAGCCAATTCACCTCCAACTTAATTGAAGACTTGTTCGCTCATCACAAGATCAAGCATAGGGCTTCCACCCCATATCATCCTCAAGCAAATGGGCAGGTGGAAGTCACTAATAGAGCATTAGAAGGGATTCTGACTAAGGTGGTGAGAAGCAGCAGAAAGGATTGGGTAGATCACCTGGTTGAGGCCACTTGGCCCTACAACACCACTTGGAAGACCACAACCAGTTTCACACCTTATGAGGTGGTCTATGGGAAGAAAGCTCTGCTAGCAATAGAGTTCGAGTACAACACATTGATGATGGCAGCTCAGTTGGACCTAGATCTCAACCATGCTCAACGTGAAAGGTTATTACAGCTGAATGGGTTAGATGAACACAGAATGCAGACCCTCCTCCACTCAGAAGTGGTTCAACTTCAGAGGAAGATATGGCATGACCGACACCTTAATGAAAAGCAATTCTAGCCAGGAGATTAGGTGTTGCTGTATGACTCTAGACATAAGGATTTAAAAGGGAAGCTGAGGACAAGATGGCTAGGACCATATACAGTGGAGAAATGCAATGACAATGGTTCAGCCCTTATCAGGACCATTGATGAAGAAGCCATCCCCATGCTTGTCAATGGGCATCGACTGAAGATCTACAAGAAACCCCTTTCGAGGCAGGAGTTCATTGAGACTGTGGAAAAATCAGTGCTGGTAATAGAGAAGGGTTCTGCCTCTGTTCTGGGCACACCTTGATCATCATCAAAAAAAAAAGAAAAAAAAAGAAAAAGGAAAAAAGAAAAAAAAAGGGAATGAAAAGATCCTTGGACGAAAACCTCTCTAAGGCGCCCAAGGCAGGCAGTAAAGGTGAAAACCTCATGGAGGCACCCCTGCTGTCTCTCAGAAAATAAAGAATTTGAATAAAAAGACCTTTAGGTGAAAACCTCTCTGAGGCGCCCAAGGCAGATAGTAGGGGTGAAAACCTCATGGAGGCGCCCCTGCTGTCTCTCTCTCTCTCAAAAAAAAAAAAAAGGAAAAAAAAAGAAAGAAAAAAGAAAAAAGAAAAAGAAGCAGGTTTAATCTCTGAATAATTATTGCAGGTTGCAAGAATACAATGCAGAAAGGAGGCCTCCCAAAACAAGGACAGGGGTCCGTACCAAGTTACTAGGCATCCTCACAGACACTCCCTCCATGGACACTCACTTTTTTTTTTCAGGGTTTGGACACAATCTGGTCAAGGTTCAACCTTCTACAGGAAGTTTCAGGACTTTCTACAGGAAGTTCTGCATTTCTACAGGAAACATCCTGTAGAGCCTTTGGGCAGGCCAGAATCGATTCTAGAGAGGGATTTGAAGCTTGAAATTTGTTGATGGGGCATGCAACCACTCTTTTCTTCCATCCTCCACTTGTTTCATCTCCTTCCATCGCCATTGAAACAATCTGGTTATGTATTCCTGCACAGTCATACAAGAGTTCTGTTTCCTCAGATAATTTTTTTTTTTCCTCAAAGTGACAAATCAAGCATGTAGAGGCTCACACACTCTACCTGTCAAGGCTCCATCAGGACCCTTCATCGTGAACGCAATCCTGCTCATTTCAGCATGCATCCCAGGAGGAGAAGCAGCTACAGGATGTCCTACCGAAATCCTGTAGCAGCTGATCTGGCTGGAGCACATACTATGGAGACACCAGCAGCTCAAATCAGACGAAGCCGGCGCATGCAGCATTTACAGCTAGAGGGTCGGGTCCCGAAGTCTTGCATCCAACATCAACCAATGAAAAAGGAGCTCCAATGCCCGTGCACGAAGCAGCAACAAGAAAATCCAACATTCCATGTCCCGAAGCCTGCAGAACACGTCCACGGCCACACAGGCAAGTGTCTAACCTTATTCGTTGAATTGCATGGACTATACTCTAAAATTTGCATGACTGTGAAATGTGCGGATTGAACTAGTTCGGTGGCCAGTCAACTGGCCACCCACAGCCAGTCAGATGGCCTTGTGGGATCCAAACGAGCTCGGTTATGCCAAAGAGATGGGCAGTTGACACGTGGGAAGTGTCCAGTCGGAGAGAATCGATAGTGTGACAGAAATGGTGGTGGTTAATGGCAGAGAAAGGATTTGGTGGTAAGAGACATGCTGAAGAATGATGGCCATGAAGTTGGCTAATGGATCGGCCTGGACAACTCACCCCCACGCCATGAATTATGCAGTAATTCAAATTGCTAGACCGAATAACTCACGGTGAACCGCTGTCATTCGCACTTGCAACCGTTTTTGAAGCAGAGTATGCATCCTCATCCTCTGCAGTTTGTTAGCTCGAGCTTCTCGGCCCATTTCGCGTCTTAGACTTGTCCAGAAGCACCGTGACGTCCTCCAGAAGCCGGAAAAGCTTTCTATAGGAAGGAGCTCTACAGGAAACCCGACATAACAGAGAAACCTGGACTGTCTACGTCGAAGTTGGCAATTCGAAGAGAGGTAGGCCTAAACACACCATTCCCATGCATGATATTTCGAAAGGTGGTGAATTCGACGTGCTGGAGTAGGAAAATTAAAAGCAAGTCTGTCTGTGAATCAAAATAGCAGTTTACTTGTGGTTGCATGAAATTTCTTCGTTGGTCCAAGATTTTCTCCATGGGTCCTGAAGAAAATTCCTCCTGTAGAGAAGTTGAAACACTGTTAAGGCTAACCGGTGAAAAAAATATGTGAATTTTACATGATTATATGTATGCTGGGGGGTGGAAATTGAGCTTTGCACTCTGTTTAGGGAAACGAAAGTTGTCCTTCTGTACACGGGCAGTCGAGTTTTAAAACCGGGGAATTGATACAAAGTGACCTGAGGGATACTGTTTTCAACGTTCTGAGGAGAAAACATACATAGAATTCCCTTTCTGATTAAAGCACAAGCCATAAAAGAGCATTTTTTCACCATGCCAGGAGGGTTTATCAAAAAGGAACTCTCGGATTCCAAGAAACTGCGAGAAAATCCTGAGGTGGTAGACCTATTTTCCCGTGCAAACTGGATGACCTTCTGTGACAAAATTCAAGGTCACGATGATGAAATAACAGAGGAATTCCTAAGGTCCCTGAAGCCTAAATCAAAGATAGTAGCCACTGTAAACTTCAGAGGGTTGACCCTAAAGCTCACCCCACAACTCATTAGCAGAGTCACTAATCTACCAATGGGGATACCCTGGGATAAAGAGGAGAGGAAATTGGGCCAAAAGGCTAAAAAGGAATTCTTCCTACCAGAGGAACAATTATCAGAGGATAAGAATGGGGTCCGGAGAACCAGCCTACAACCATTTTGGAGCGAAGTCAGCCTTCAGATTATGAAATATATTACCTATGAGGGGCGGTTCAGTATTGTATATGGTTATCACTTCCGTTTGCTAACTAAACTCAGGCACAAAATGGATTTACCCACAGAACAAAAGTTGAGCATCCCCTACTTCCTCCTGCAATCCTTGATTGAGTGTTCCACAAAATTGAAGGAAGGGACACCAGACTAGTTGGCCCATGATGGGCTTATCAAGCTTCTAGTAGAAGATGCACTCCATACCCATACTGTCCCTCTCTCCTGGGAGATTTTTCGCAATATGTCTAAGGATGATGATATCCAAATTTTGGCCGAGGAACTCACTTCCTCTAGCAGCGAGGAGAAGGAGCACATTGAGGCTAAAAATAAAGCCAAGGGTCAGAAACCCCGGGCAGACCACCAAAGCAAGGACAAAAATAGAAACGAGAGAAAGGCCAAGCTGCTGAGGCCAAAACTGTGGGTGGAAAAATGACACAAACACCCAGGGAGAAGAGATTGCAGAGTAGGGCAGAAAGGACTGAAAAATTCCAAGCAAGTGAAGGCACACCTAAGGTAACCACAATCAAACTAAAGGAGGAGGCACCCCCAGCCAAGCAGGAAAAAACAATGCAAATTGGTTCTACAGGAAGCTAGAAGGCCATTTCTATAGGAAGTCCAAAAACTGCTTCTACAGGAAGCCAGAAAATAGACAGCACGAGACTTTCTACAAGAAGTCTGGAAAAAGGGAAAGGGAAGGAAGAATCTCCTGAGATTATAGCTAGGGAGGCAGCAACTATGTTGGCCACCCTCAACACATCTCCAAAGAAAAAATAAAAGTGGAAGAGGGAGCCTTCCATGTATTTTAAGGCAAGAAGAAGCACGAGGATTAAAACTGGCAGACCAAAAGAGAAACAGTCCAAAGGACCAATTACAATTGAAGACACCCCATCCAAATAAAAGACATCCATCACATATGAGCAGGGAAGCCCGAAGACATCCACATGGAAAGAAAGGATGGAAAAGTTGAACTCAGAGGCCTCTCTACAGGATGCCAAGGCTGCTATACAGGAAACATTGGCTAGGTTGAAGGAGACCGAAAAGATGGAGGAAAAATTAGCCAAGTCATCACTGGAGGAAGAGAAGGCTGATACCATTATGGAACCAAGCCCCCAACCCAGCCTGGGCTCTTACTATAACTTCTTAGAGGCCGGGAAGATCATTCTCCAAAAATTCATAGTGCCACTTTTCCTAGCACTAGAGGAAGAAAGAGTGAGGACCCACACTTGGATGAAGATCGCTAAATCCAAGGGGGTGGCAGATATAGGTCCTCTGGAGGAAAAGCTCAAGGAGGCCCAAAGAGAATTGGCAAGGGTATGACATGTGGAGAGCTACCAATAGGCCAAGCTACGGGAAGAGAATGAGCTGCTTAGACAGCAGCTACAGTTACAAGGACAGAGGAAAGAAGACAGGCCTCACCTCTTGGGAGAACAACAGCAACAGGAGGAGGCCACAACAGCCAAAGATACCACAGAAGAACCTCAGAGAGAGGAAGGAATGCAAGCTGAACTTGAGACACTAAATTGGCAACTACAGGAAAGATAATTGCAAGCAGGCCTAGAGATACAGTCTCTAAAACAACAGATACAAGAAAAGGAGGCCCAACTGGCCTGCATGGCCAGTTGGGCAATGGAAGCTCTGCAGTGTAGGTAGTTGGCCAAATCCTACGCCCTATACCTCAGGGATCAGTGGCTACAATTTTAGATCAACATTTTGGCATAGAGAGGTATCACTCAAATCCAAAACCCCCAACAATTCATGGCTTTATGTAATAGTAGTTCGTCAGTAGACAAGGCCAAGCTATCAGAGTTCTACCTTCATAATTTGGCCCTTCATAACATGACCTCGTGGGACCCCAACACAATAGTAGGGGACATGCAGCTTATGGCCATGACCTCATGGCTAAACCATGAAGAAAAGAGAGTAGCAAAGGTCAGAAATGTCATGGACCGGGAACTACAGGAACCACTGTTGATTAGAGCAGAGCCAGGGGACCCCTCAACATTGATATCCGCCCACTAGCACCTAGCAAACAACTCTTAGGCCCTGCTAGATTACATGGATCATCAAGCTGAGGCCATAGCACATTTTGAGGACATGGAGCGACCGTTAGGGGACAACTGTGTTCATGCTTGTACCCGTAGGTGGAACACATTGTCCCACAACCTTAAAATCAAGGAATACCACACCCCAACTAGAATGAGGGAGGCCTTGGGACGAGTGCCTCTCTACAAAAAGTCCATGAAGAATCTTCAGGCCAACTGGATAGGCCTCAAGTTAAGTCCACCTTTGCTTTTGGGGTTGCTGGAAGGAGGCACAGAAGAGGAGGAGCATAGGCAGTACGAAGAGGTGGAAAGGAAGGCCGGAATCCATGACAGTGAAGAAGATATTACTTCAGAAGCCTGGGATGTGAGGGAGGTGATCAAAGCAATCAAGGATGAGGAGCTGGACTAGTTGCTCAGAGGATGAGCAACCCATTTAGCGGGGGGGAGGGGGTGATGATGAGCCCCGAATTGGGTAACTTATTGGGCTCATTTTTCCTAATTGTCCTTGTTCAATCCTCCATTTTTCATAGATTATGCATTTTTTTTAGTATGTTTATGTCATTTGAACGAATAAGGGTGGTCACTCTACCTAGGAGGCTAATACGTGGTTATTTCAGGTTTTTTTGACAAATGTTGGAGCAAAACCAAACAATCATGGGCTAGGTAACAACCAAGCTTGAGGTGAGGATTCGTAGAGGGGTTGTCTCTGACATTAAATGGCCCTTTCTTGGGATCTCCACCCTGAACTCCGAGCTCACAGGCCACCAAAACAGATCCTAAAGGCAGCCAAGCAGATTTGCGAAGAGGGACTGTCTACTAGCAGTTGGGACAACCGAGTCCCTTGAATTTATGAGGCATGCTAGGCCCCTCATGATGTATAAATAAGAAGGCCTCAGCCTTCGTAGTTTACTTTTGAAACTATTGCATTTTTTTCACTATAGTGCTGTCACTTTCAGCTCGTTTTCTTGTAGCCATTGTGGCATAACTTTCGGTTGATGACTATTTTTTGATAATGACAAAAAGTCCTATTTTGTATTAGCTCTGAGTTCTTTATAGGAGCCGTAGCTCTTAGGGTTGGGCCCAACCTGAGAGCCAAGGCCTCCTTTATGTATTGTTATTTCTCCTTTATATATTGTTATTTCTCCTTTATGCATCGTTGTTTCTCCTTTATGCATTTGCAAAATTATTTCTATTAGGCAGATTAAATTGTGCTGATTAACTAGGTCACTATTGATGGTTAGAAAGGCTTTTGATGTTTAGATTAAGTTTGTAGGATATCAACAGGGAAAAAGCTTCAAAAAAGGCCAACGAGCACCTTTGGTTTAACCTCTCCCTCATAGGATCAGACACTGGGATCAAAGTAACCTTGCTGTCCCAAACAAAAACACTATTTTTGCTTTGCCATGCAATCACTAGTGTACGATTTTCATTTTCAGAAGTTGGTTACATGTTCAGATCTTTGAATGTTTCGTTGCATAGTTAATATACATGGTTTTCTTGCAAATAAAGCTCTGTTCATTCACTTTACTGTTAGCTAGATCATATTAGGTTGGTATAACTAGGTCTTTGATTACTTGCAAGTCTTTATTGGTTCAGTTGGAAATATTCATTGCAGAGCACCTCTACCACTTCTTCATCCACCTAAACTTCGTCAGACCCATCTGTTCCATCTCCTAACTGGTTTTCTTTCCTCACATTTGTCATTTTGCCCGCATAACCCTACCTTTTTGTGCAACCATTGCTTCAACCTTCTTTGAATAAATTCAGCCATCTACACCTTCTCCCAACTCCATCCACCAGTCCCTAGACCACTTCACACCCCTATCCTACCTCCATACCCACTCCTTCTTCTTTCCCCACTCATCCATCCTCCAAAACCCCATTTCTGAACATCTTGTAGAAATTTCTGAACATCTTGTAGAAATTCCTGAACATCCTGTAGAACCCCTACAGACTTCCTGTAGAAGCTCACAAATGAAGTTTCTTGATAGCCAAACTCTATGAAACTCTTTGGAAGGGTGTTAGGGGCCCCTTAGGCCCTCTCTGAACCTTCTTGACCTCTTCCAAGCATTTCTCCTCACCGATCCACCTCTGCACAATCAAGAACAGTGAAATCCTATGCATGATAATTCTGACAACCTATTCAAAAATACAAAAAGATGTTTTCTTCAGATAGAGGTAGTCTAGACACATGTATTTTACCTTTCTAGAAGTAATGGCATCCTTTTCAGTAGCTTGCATTCTCTTCTTTGCATCAATAGGATTAGCTGGTAGAATTAGGGTTTACTAGGGTTTGCGCTTTCTTTCAGCTTTTCAGTTTCTTTTCGCAAGCAGATTAGCTTCCTTCGAGTTATCTTCCATACATCAGTTAACATGCTTCTTCTCAAAGATCATAGAAGTTGGCTTGAGCCCCTAGCAGACTTGTGCCAGCTGACCAAGTGACAACTGCGGCAAGAGCTAGTACTTGTGCAAATAGCACCGTCGCTTCCAAGTTTGTTACGAACTACCGGGTTGATAAAAGTAAAGAAGGGAGTCAAAGGAGTTGCAGCATTATTGCTGCAATACTGGAGCCCACCAGTTGGGACAAGCATGGATAAGATAGTGGAAGCAAGGTTGCTTGGTAGAGACAGTGTGATTTTGGATGTGTGGTACTATTGTTGTGCATATGTTTTACATGTTGCATATGTGATGTTGTGCGCATGCAGTGATGTGTATATATAGTGTGTGTACATGTTGTTTATGCAATGTTATGTACAAGGTGGTATAAAAAATGTCATGCAATATTGTATATGTAATGTTGGGTATAGATGGTGCTATGTACATGTTGGATATGCGGTGCTGTGTACATATTGTAATGTGCGCATGATGGATATGCGGTGTTGTGTACATATGGTGTTGTGTGCATGTTGTACATTTGGTACTATGTACATATGGTGTTATGTGCATGACTGTACATGTGGTGCTATGCGCATGTGGTGTTATGTACATGTTGCACATATGGTGTTGTGTGCAGGTGGTGCTGTGTACATGTCGTGCATATGGTGATGTGTATATGTGGGGTTGTGTACATGTCGTGCATGGTGTTGTGTACATTTCATGCATAGTGTTGTGTGTGTCTGGCATTGTGTACATGTTGTACAGGTGGTATGATGTACATGTGGCGTTGTGTACACGTTGTGCATGTCGTGCCATGTACATGTGATGCTGTGCACACATTGTGCAGGTGGTGCTTTGTACATGTGGTACTATGTACGTGTTGTACATGTGGTATTATGTGCATGTTGTACATGTTGTGTTGTGTACATGTGGTATTATGTATGTGCATTGTGTAGTCATGTTATCATGACATATGTACTCGTTGTGTTGTACTCTGTGTAGTACATGTATTGTGTTGTGTTGTATGCCATGTGTAGGTACATGTATTGTGTGGTGTTGTACATCAAGTGTAGATGTAATGTGTTGTGTTGTACATTAGGTGTAGGTACATGCATTGTGTGGCATTGTATATTAGGTATAGATGGATGTATTGGGTTGTACATTGGGTGTAGGTATATGTATGTGTTGTGTTGTACGTATATGTATGTGTTTTGCTATACCCTAGGTGTAGGTGTATCTGCGGTATGTGAGGTGTGGATGCATGTATTGCATGGTGTTGTATGTTGTGTGTGGTTGTATGTGTGTGATGCACATTATGTGTATGTGCACATGGTTGAGGAGAAGGCACTGGGTGTTTTTCAGGTGTGGCAACTGATCTGGAGTGCATACAAAATGTAGACAAAGGTAAAAGTTAAGGATTGATTAAAGGATAAGTATCAATATTTTATTTCAGTTTTATTATGCATGAGATTTATGATTATCATCTATGATGATTGCATGTGATCTATGATTCTGGTCTGTGATGGTTACATGTGATCTATATGATGGTTACATGTGATTTATGATGTTGATCTATGATGGTTGTGTTTTGAGCTAACTTAACGTGATATTTTTATACATGATGATTTGGACAAAGATGTTAGTTTCACTTCTTGTGATAGGAGGTGAATAAGATTGAAAATGTACCTTATTGACGAGCTACCAATGAGGTATGATGTGAATTTATTTCAATTTATTTTAAATCTAATGGAAGTTATGTGCTTGGTACAAGAAGCACATAAATTATCGGTTGGGTGGTTAAAAATGACAACAAGAATTAGCAACACCAGTGAAAGAAATTAGAACATGCAACAATATGCTGGTAAAGCACTTCAAAAGCATGGCCATTGTGGGACACTAGTACCCAATAGTGTCCATTGATTTCCATGAGCATGCTATGACTAGTATGATGGTTTTAAGGCAGGGATATTACTTGGTTTTTTTATCTTCCGATGCAAAGAAGCCTTGCCAAGGGATGGACTACCCGAGATGGGGGTGCCAACAGAACTTGGAAGGTGTGTGACTACATGAAAGCGGGTGACTGGATTGCCCGAGGGACTGTGTAGTAGAGAAGGGAAGGTCGAGGATGGATTTTTTTTGGCAATTAGAATTTCCAGATGGAATCAAATGCAGATTGGGAGTGTGCCCATGAACAATGAGTTGGTAACTGTTCACTGAGAGGAAAAGTGACGCAGGATTATAACGCTCGACATTAGATGAAAATTTGACTTTGAATGTGGATTCTGGACTTCTTGCGAAGGAGGTGAATCCTGGTATTACTTGAGGGTGGAGGTGTGAGCCTATGGATTCATTTGTTGCAGATGCAGACATCGTATCCTTTTATTTACTGGTTGATAAATTACGTATAAGTATATGTGGATTGTAAATACCATAATGAGTTGTGTTATAAAGCTCTAGCAAATAATATGTTTGTCATGTTTTAGCAAACATTCATTGTAAATATTGCAATGAGATGTGTTATAAAGATCCATGGGAAATATGTTTTGTTTTCATCAATCTTGTTGGTTATAGGTGTCATTGAACACCAAGGATGATGTTTCCCTAAGGGGGAGGGTGCTTTAACAACCTTGGTTAAAAATTCATGTAAAAATATATAATACCACGATAATGGGACACGTATTCCAAGATGAATGGTGGGTAAAACATCCTAGTGGGTGATCATTCGGTTTATTATGGATAAGGAAATTGACAAATGCACTGGAAAAGGATTTGGAAAGGCATTAGGAATTTATTGGAATTTTATTTACGAAAATAATGGAAATTAGGAGAAAAGGAAGGTGAAAGGTCATAGGTTGCATGTGAGGAGGAAAATGAAGAAAATAGAGGCCTCATTGATAAAAAGGCTTCTGAGGATCAGTGGGTAGGCTTTGTCAACTTAGTTTTGGAGCTCTCTCTCTATTCTCTCTCTCTCATACTCTTGGACACTTAGATTTTTCTTGGAGCACTCTTAGACAGCAGACCATAGATGAGTTCATAACTAAATTTACATCCCTGCTTCGCTATGTACCGTACATTCGAGAGGAGAAGGCTAAGGTGCAGCGGTTTGTTAGCAGCCTACCCCTGGCCATGAGGGAAAGAATTGAGTTTGATAATCCGAAGACGATGGATGAAGAAATTCAGAAAGCTAGACTATGTTACCAGCAGAGCAAACAAAAAGGAGAAAATTCTGGGAAGCGCTGGGCAGATAAAAAGAGCAGCATAATGACTGTGGGAGTTAAGGGAACTCGAAACAGCTTTCATAAGGGATTCTCGAAAGGGGCCAGTAGTAAAAACACATCGAGAAGTCAGATCAGATTTAAGCCACCTGTTGAATCTAAATATAGTGAACAACAGGTTAGAATGGATAATGAAGGCTCAGCTAGGCCACTGGTTCAGTGCTGGGGTTGTGGCGGACCCCATTATATTAAAAATTGTCCTCATCGGAAAGAAAGCGATCAGTTGTCCTAGATCTACGAAGCTTCTACGGTGGGAGATGTGGCCCGATCCATGCCCAGAATAAACGCAGCACTTGAGGATCGACAAGCTGATTACCAGCCAACAATGATAGAGTTTGAAGGTAAGATCTTTGATCGAACTGTTTCTATTTTAGTAGACCCAGGAGCTACTTTAAGCTATGTAAGCCCCAAAGTTGTGGAAAGATGTAGTTTGCAAACTATTAAAAATCCTTGGTTAGTACAGCTGGCCACTGGGGCCAAAAGATGAGTACTGACTAAGGTCAGCAACTGTCCACTAAGGTTAGCTGGTCAGACAATAATAACAAAATTGAATGTACTCCCTCTTGGATCATATGATGTGCTGATAGGAATGGACTGGTTGGAAAAGCGATGGTCTGTAATTAACTGTAAGACAAAAGCAATTTCTTACCGAGATGAACTGGGAGTGGAAAAAGAAATTCAAGGCATCCAAAAACCGGTGCAGATCCGACCAATTACGGCGTCACAGCTAGTTAAAAGTGTCCAGAAGAAATGCCAAATATATGCAATACAAGTAGGGTATGCTGTGTCTGAAGATAAAATTGCGACTGTGGAAAATATACCGGTAGTGCAAGATTTTGCAGATGTATTTCCAGAAGAAATACCAGGGCTGCCGCCCAAAAGAGATTTGGACTTCACCATCGAATTGGTACCCGGTGCAGCCCCAGTATGCCGAGCACCCTATCGGATGAGTGTGCCATAATTAACTGAGTTAAAGATGTAGCTGCAAGAGTTGTTGGATAAGAAGTATATCCGTCCTAGTGTATCCCCTTGGGGGGCTCCTGTGTTGTTTGTTAGGAAAAAGTATGGGACTCTTCGTATGTGCATAGATTATAGACAACTGAACAAATTGACAGTTAAAAACAAATATCCACTACCCCGCATTGATGAGCTGTTTGATCAGGTGAAGGGGGCAACAATCTTTTCAAAGATCGACTTGAGGTCGGGCTATCATCAAATCAGAATTAAGGATGAGGACATAGCCAAAATAACTTTTCGTACTCGCTATGGACACTACGAATTTGTGGTACTGCCTTTCGGGTTGACTAATGCACCTGCGACATTTATGTGCTTGATGAACAATGTATTTCATCAGTACCTTGACAAATTCGTGTTAATCTTTATTGATGATATACTTATATACTCCCGAAATATTAAAGAGCATGAGGAGCATCTTAGAATAGTGTTACAGACGCTACGGTAGCATCAGCTATACAGTAAATTTAGCAAATGTGATTTTTATAAAGAACAGATCCAGTATTTGGGACATATAATTACAAAAGAAGGTATAGCTGTGGACCCCGAAAAGATCAAAACTATAATGGAATGGACAATACCCAAAGACTTAGCAGATATCCGGTCCTTCATGGGGCTGGCTGGATATTACCGACGGTTTGTAGAAGGTTTTTCCAGGGTTGCATACCCTATCACCTCCTTGCAAAAGAAGGGAAAGGTATTTAAGTGGACACCAGATTGTCAACGGAGCTTTAAATAGCTCAAACACCTGCTCACCACCGCACCTGTGCTGAGTGTTGCAGATCCAGAAAAAGAATATGTAGTTTGCACAGATGCAAGTAAAGAGGGCGTAGGTGGGGTGTTAATGCAAGAAGGTAAGGTGATTGCATATGAATCCAGAAAGTTAAAAGAACATGAGTAGAAGTATTCTGCCTATGATCTGGAATTAACCGCGGTAGTTCATGCGCTGAAAATGTGGCACCATTATTTAGTGGGAAGAAAATTCTTGCTGATGACTGATCACCATAGTTTGACTAGCTACTTTAGTCAACCAACCTTAAATGCTAGACAAGCGAGATGGGTGGACTTTTTGGGAAATTTCGGTTTTGAAATTAAGCACTTGAAAGGAAAAGAAAATAGGGTAGCTGATGCACTGAGCCGAAAAGTTCATGGCATTTATGAAATTGGTATTAGTGAAGGACGGTCCACCCTTGACAAAGAAATTGAAGAGGCTGCTGCACAAGATCGGATTTACTTACAAAAGAAGCAGCTGGTGCAGGATTTAAATACCCACATAATACAACAAGGGTACAATTTGAATGCAGCCGAAATTCTGTGTTAGTAGAAGAGAATTTATGTACCTAATCAGAGCGGTATTAAAGAAAAGATTTTGGATGAACATCATAAAAGTCCTTATGCGGGGCATCCGGGCTACCAAAAATTAATCACCTCGCTTCGGAAGGAGTACCACTGGCCAGGCATGAAGAGGGATGTAGTAGAATATCTGGCACGATGCTTAGAATGTCAACAGGTTAAGGCTGAACATCAGCACCCTGCGGGTTTACTACAGCCATTACCCATACCAGAATGGAAATGGGAGACCATTACCATGGAATTTATTACGGGATTGCCAAAATCCAAAAAGAACAATGATTCTATAATGGTTGTAGTAGACAAACTCAGTAAGTCAGCTCACTTCATACCGGTTCAATCCACATATCGTGCGGCTCAAATTGCAAATGTTTTTATGCAGAATATATTTAAACTTCATGGGCTGCCAAAAATAATAATATCCGATCGTGATGTTAAATTCACATCCGTTTTTTGGAGGACCTTGTTTGAAGGTCTGGGAACTCAATTGAACTTCAACACCACTTATCTTCTGTAGAATGACGGGTAGACTGAGCGGGTGAATCAAGTGGTGGAAGACATGTTGAGATCTTATGTGATGCAACAACCTACTCGATGGGAGGAGTATTTACTCCTTGTAGAGTTTGCTTATAACAATGGATATCATGCATCCTTGAGGATGAGTCCATTCGAAGTGCTTTACGGCCAGAAATGCCGTACACCATCCAGTTGGGGTGGACCGGAGGACAGATTCTTGTTGGGTCCTGAGATGTTGGAAGAAATGGAAGTCATGGTCAAGAGGGTCCGATCTAATTTAAAAATAGCTCAGGACATACAGAATAATTTTGCAGATCGGAAGAGAAAATTTAAAGAATATCAGGTGGGTGAGCATGTGTATGTCAGAATCCAAGCTAGGAAAAGTACTCTCCAATGGAATGCTTGTGCCAAATTGGCACCTCCCTTCTGTGGGCCCTTCCAGAGTTTAGTGCGAGTGGGGCCGGTAGCTTGTCAGCTAGCCCTACCCAGCGATATCCGGGTCCATAATGTTTTCCATGTATCAGTTTTAAAGAAATATGTTTATGACCCTAGACACATAATAAGTTGGCAGGACATTCAGGTAAGAAAAGGCTGTTAATAAACGTAAACTAAAATAGAAAGTTAGTAGGCAACTAATCTGAATACTATGTGTTTCAGGTGGAACCGGAAGGAGAGTTCATGGTCGAGCCAGTGAACATACTAGATCGGAGAAGAGTCGAGCTGCGGAAAAGGGTCATCAACCAGGTTAAAGTGCAATGGCAGCACTTTGGGCCTGATGAGGCCACCTGGGAGGATGAGCAGAGTATGAGGGAAGCTTATCCCAGATTGTTTTTGGATGAACAACAACATCGGGACGATGTAGAACTTCAGGAGGGGGAGATGTAATGCTCCTCGTGAAGTGTTAATGTTGGTAAAATAGTAAATTAACTGTGAGCTAAAACTCTGTTTGATAAGTATAAAAACTCTGTTGTTAATGTTGCCAACTATTATGATAATTAATTGTTTCATTACTATTTAATTTGAGTATATGATTAATTGTGGTTAATAACTGTTGAGGTAGTTGAATAAAAAACCTAACTACCTTCATGAGGCAGTTGAGACCCCAGGAGGAAAAAGGGGAAAAATGCCAAGTCTGGTGAGGATCAGATGGCAGGATGGGGAAAAGTGCTACGTCTGGTAGTGACCAGATAACATAGTTGAAAGGAAAGATTTCCTGAATCCGCTATGTCTGGTTAGGATCAGATAGCGAGACCTGGCATAGCCAGTGAGATTGCAGACAAGAGGATCTACAGAATATCTTGGGGGTGGAAGATCGAGAAGGATCTTCCTACAGACGGGAGGTTGACAAGCATTACAAACAGGTTTGCTGCTAAGCAGGTATGGCTTATTAAGCATCTTAACTATAGAATCTTTTTATGGTCTTTTGTAAGCAAAATAAATAAGGGAAAAGCAAACTGTTCATTTCTTTTAAAAAATATCTAGTTTCTGTGCAACCAACAGAGACAGAGTCTGTATCTTTCAGTCAAAGGATACAAGCATAGAACACATTGAACTGTAGACTCTGTAGTACAGGTAGTAGCAAGATTATTAAACAGAAGGAAACGGTAAAACCCTTCTCTGTAATCAAATGCAAGCGAAAACGAAAATAATTATAGCCATATACAGAATAAATAGCTTCCTATTCCGAATCATAATAGCATTAAACAATGGATTAACCAAACCCTCTACCAAAGAAAAGTGCAGGCCGAACAATCGTCGGCGGAATAAAACACAAGCTCTGGAGCAACAATATTTCCCCGCTATTATATAACTGAAACATTTGACTTAAGATATATGCATGCGGAAAAGACATTTACAGACGGATACATATGCATGCGGAATAAGACATTTACAGACGGTTACATCCCTATCATCGTGGAACAAAGAAATAACTATTAATCATTACGCACGCGCAACAGATATTAGCAATTTGTCTCGGCTCTAAAGATGTCGCCATAGCTGAGCTTAAGCATGTGCTTAGCCAGCAGGGGCTCTATTGCCGAATCATTATTAGAAAAGTACTAACCATAGAAAACTATTTTACACTGGAAAGAAATGAGTAGAGATTCGTTTATAAGTCGAGTTTAAAGTAAAGCTATAGAAAAGGCGAGAAAGCCAGAAAATATCTTCATCAGAGGCAGAGCCATACCAAAATTCCTGTGTCACAATAATAGTTTCGTAACCAAAACTAAACCAAGGAATAGTATTATATATATATACTGTAAACATCGTTTTTAACAAGAGACATTGTGATCCGGATTTAAACAGGAACGCAACAAATTACAGAGATAACCATATACACAAATATGCAGCGGAAATAATACTTCATTTCATTAATGGAAAATACTGAAATATGCTTACAATCAGAAATGGAAATAAACTAGCTAGGGCGATGGTAGCTATCTCTGAGAAGAGATGTGTGGGCTACATGCCTCTGAACTGACTTACAATGAGGCTCGAAGGCCTATTTATTGTTGAGAAACAATGAAAAACCCTTAACATTCCAAAACCTAACCCTAGGAGATGAAACGCCAAACTGTGGGCCCCGTTTGGGGGTAAGTTGGTACATCAACTTCCCGGGGTCGTAACTTTAGCATATGATCTCCGTTTGACGCGTACAATAGCTCATTAGAAAGATCTATTCGAGCACTATCATTGTTGGAACGGCAACACTGGGACCCGTGTTGCCCCTGGGATCCCAAAAAACGTCGTTTAGGGCCTCAAAACGGCTCCGGAAGTTCAGGACCCGAAAAACTGCTAAAAATAGTAAGTTGTGCTACAATTAAGGAAACTGAAAATGCTGAGAAAGACAATGGTGGGGGTCCATGTGGACTTGGCAGGTGGCCACCAATATCCACCTGGATCACATTGTCTGTGCTCAGGAGAATAAACCAAATAATGAAAGACAGTTATACAACTTAAGCCCGGCGTACAGCGCCTTTGGCGGTGGTTCCGCCTGAGTATGGGCAAAGAAAATAAAATATAATGTAGCCACCTAAAATGGGAATGAGACATAAAGACTTTCCAGCGAGAAAACCCTTGATGTATGGCGGAGGAACTCCAAATACAGGAGCAGGACTCTCGACCTTCCTGTTCAAGTGAACAGCCGTTCAGCCATTACCTTTGGAAAAGTAAAAAAAAAACAGATCCTTTGGTAACGCAAGGCTCTTACTTGAGGTTGGATGGCAGAGGGGTGGAGCAGACTCCCCATATTGCTGGTTAGCCGTCGAACCACCCTCCTGAACACAACAATTAAACCATGAATTAGAACTTTACATGAATACACCGAGAGAAAAGAAAGACAAATTAACAAGATACTGTAGTCATATCTAGAGCTGCGAATATTGCACCGACAAACCCAAGAAGGTTAAGAAGCGGGACTTGAGTAAGAGTGAATATACCTGAAACCGGGTGGAATGGCAGCGGCATTCTGCTGTGCACCGATTACCTGGAGACGAAAGGTTCAGGGTATGGCAGAGCGCCACAGCGCTGTAAGTGCCACATAGTCGCTCCACAATGAAACAAGAAACAAGCCGAAAGGAGAAATGTTTCTTAAACATTTCAATGCTATCTCTGCCTCGCGGCTTAACATTAGCCCTTGATCTGACCGAACCTATTACCATCGTCTGATCGGCAGGAGAGAACTGGGAAAAACATCCGCGTATTGGCAAGTTCGAGAAGTCAGGCCGCATGGCGTTTGGAGCACCGGCATGCTACAACACATGGCAGCTTGATGACTGATCGTTCATCAAGCCAGATGGACGACGCACAACAGACCAGCTGGATGAGCGCTGGAGCCGGTCAGATTACCACTGCATCAACACCCTCGGGGATATAAAGCAGTACATAACATAGTAATTTCCATAAAGAAAACATTTACGAAGGAGATCTGCTCACTGTACCCGAAATACACTTTGGAATTTGTAAACCATATATTATGTACTCGCCACATATCAAGTTACCCAGCGCATAAATGTTACCAAATCATGGGTATGGGAAAATGGGTATAGGGGAAATTATTAACCCTCGCATGAACGGATGGATGGATTCAAATCATAATATTTGTATTATGCTAAGTAAACACTTTGATTATAATGCTCAGGAATAGTGGTCTATTCCATAAGAATTACATATATATACTTATCTGTATGATGGTAAAATAATTTTTTTTTTTTAGATCTGTAATGGTGTGTGACAAATTGGTATCAGAGCCCAGGTTTACAACTCTGTGACCTCGGGTAAATTTTAATAAAATAGCAATGCATAAATAGTGTCATGGCAAACAAGTTAGGAGTATACTGAAGTATACAATTACATCTGTTGAATGAGCTAATCTTGTACAGGTAACAGCGGAATGAGGAGAGCAAGTAGCGCTCCTCATGGAAATTTGGATAAACCAGATAATGTTGCTCACCCTCAGGGGAATCCTAAGCTATGGTTACAACTGGGGGCAGAAGGCCGTAATACTGATTTGGCTATATTGAGGACAGTCCAGGAGCTGAAGGACGAAATGGCCCGTTTGCGTGAGGACAACGCAAGATTAAACATGGAACAAGAGAGGATTCTGAAAAGTTTATCTGATAAACAACATCAACAGCAGTCTCATCCTAGGCCTGAACAAACACGAGTAACAGATGAACAAAGCTATCACACTAAACAAGAGGAAGCAGAGGAAAGGGCAGAGACGCGAGGAGAGAAGTCTGTTAATGCTTCTGAATATCAAACTCCAAAAAGACCGCGAGTAGAATTACAAGGGGAGTTTCGGAAGATTAAACCACCTCATTTCGATGGGGAATCAGAAGAAGCTATAGAGTCATGGCTAATCAATATGAATAAGTATTTCCAAGTGTACGAGTATGGTCACCATCTTAAGGCACGGCTGGCTATATTCCAGCTGCAGGCCAAGGCCACATTATGGTGGGAAGAGGTCAAGATGGTGTGGGGGGTGAGTGAGCAGGATGTGACTTGGGAGACTTTTCAAAGATACTTTAAGGAAAAATACCTGACAGAACGCTTCTATGATGAAAAAGCACGAGAATTCCATGATCTGCGGCTTGGACAGCAGACCATAGATGAGTTCATAACTAAATTTACATCCTTGCTTCGCTATGTACCGTACATTCGGGAGGAGAAGGCTAAGGTGCAGCGGTTTGTTAGAAGCCTACCCCTGGCCATGTGAGAAAGAATTGAGTTTGATAATCCGAAGACGATGGATGAAGCAATTCAGAAAGCTAGACTATGTTACCAGCAGAGCAAACAAAAAGGAGAAAATTCTGGGAAGCGCTGGGCAGATAAAAAGAGAAGCAGAATGACTGTGGGAGCTAAGGGAACTCGCAGCAGCTTTCACAAGGGATTCTCGAAAGGGGCCAGCAGTAAAAACACATTGAGAAGTCAGATCAGATTTAAGCCACCTGCTGAATCTAAACATAGTGAACAGCAGGTTAGAATGGATAATGAAGGCTCAGCTAGGCCACCGGTTCAGTGCTGGGGTTGTGGCGGACCCCATTATATTAAAAATTGTCCTCATCGGAAAGAAAGCGATCAGTTGTCCCAGATCTACGAAGCTTCTATGGTGGGAGATGTGGCTCGATCCATGCCCAGAATAAACGCAACACTTGAGGATTGACAAGTTGATTACCAGCCAACAATGATAGAGTTTGAAGGTAAGATCTTTGATCGAACTGTTTCTATTTTAGTAGACCCAGGAGCTACTTTAAGCTATGTAAGCCCCAAAGTTGTGGAAAGTTGTAGTTTGCAAACTATTAAGTTTAAAAATCCTTGGTTAGTACAGCTGGCCACTGGGGCCAAAAGATGAGTACTGACTAAGGTCAGCAACTGTCCACTAAGGTTAGCTGGTCAGACAATAATAACAGAATTGAATGTACTCCCTCTTGGATCATATGATGTGCTGATAGGAATGGACTGGTTGGAAAAGCGATGGTCTGTAATTAACTGTAAGACAAAAACAATTTCTTACCGAGATGAACTGGGAGTGGAAAAAGAAATTCAAGGTATCCAAAAACTGGTGCAGATCCTGCTAATTACGGCCTCACAGCTAGTTAAAAGTGTCCGGAAGAAATGCCAAATATATGCAATACAAGTAGGGTATGTTGGGTCTGAAGATAAAATTGCGACTGTGGAAAATATACCGGTAGTGCAAGATTTTGCAGATGTATTTCCAGAAGAAATACCAGGGCTGCCGCCCAAAAGAGATTTGGAATTCACCATCGAATTGGTACCCGGTGCAACCCCAGTATCCCGAGCACCCTATCGGATGAGTGTGCCAAAATTAACTGAGTTAAAGATGCAACTGCAAGAGTTGTTGGATAAGAAGTATATCCGTCCCAGTGTATCCCCTTGGGGGGCTCCTGTGTTGTTTGTTAGGAAAAAGGATGGAACTCTTCGTATGTACATAGATTATAGACAGCTGAACAAATTGACAGTTAAAAACAAATATCCACTACCCCGCATTGATGAGCTGTTTGATCAGGTGAAGGGGGAGACAATCTTTTCAAAGATCGACTTGAGGTCGGGCTATCATCAAATCATGATTAAGGATGAGGACATAGCCAAAACAACTTTTCGTACTCGTTATGGACACTACGAATTTGTGGTACTGCCTTTCGGGTTGAATAATGCACCTGTGACATTTATGTGCTTGATGAACAGTGCATTTCATTAGTACCTTGACAAATTCGTGTTAATCTTTATTGATGATATACTTATATACTCCCGGAATATTAAAGAGCATGAGGAGCATCTTAGAATAGTGTTATAGACGCTACAGGAGCATCAGCTATACGGTAAATTTAGCAAATGTGATTTTTATAAAGAACAGATCCAGTATTTGGGACATATCATTACAAAAGAAGGTATAGCTGTGGACCCCAAAAAGATCAAAACTATAATGGAATGGCCAATACCCAAAGACATAGCAGATATCCGGTCCTTCATGGGGCTGGCTGGATATTACCGACGGTTTGTAGAAGGTTTTTCCAGGGTTGCATACCCTATCACCTCCTTGCAAAAGAAGGGAAAGGTATTTAAGTGGACAGTAGATTGTCAACGGAGCTTTGAACAGCTCAAACACTTGCTCACCACCACACTTGTGCTGAGTGTTGCAGATCTAGAAAAAGAATATGTAGTTTGCATAGATGCAAGTAAAGAGGGCGTAGGTGGGGTGTTAATGCAAGAAGGTAAGGTGATTGCATATGAATCTAGAAAGTTAAGATAATATGAGCATAAGTATTCTGCCTATGATCTGGAATTAACCGCTGTAGTTCATGCGCTGAAAATGTGGCGCCATTATTTAGTGGGAAGAAAATTCTTGCTAATGACCGATCACCATAGTTTGACTAGCTACTTTAGTTAACCAACCTTAAACGCTAGACAAGCGAGATGGGTGGACTTTTTGGGAAATTTTGA
This sequence comes from Pinus taeda, assembly GCA_000404065.3. Classification (NCBI taxonomy): domain Eukaryota; kingdom Viridiplantae; phylum Streptophyta; class Pinopsida; order Pinales; family Pinaceae; genus Pinus; species Pinus taeda. Next base: position 83,542 of record APFE031434265.1, read on the forward strand.
TTTTGAAATTAAGCACTTGAAAGGAAAAGAAAACATGGTAGCTGATGCACTGAGCCGAAAAGTGCATTGCATTTATGAAATTGGTATTAGTGAAGGACGGTCCACCCTTGACAAAGAAATTGAAGACGCTGCTGCACAAGATCGGATTTACTTACAAAAGAAGTAGCTGGTGCAGGATTTAAATACCCACATAATACAACAAGGGTACAATTTGAATGCTGCCGAAATTCTGTGTTACCAGAAGAGAATTTATGTACCCAATCAGAGTGGTATTAAAGAAAAGATTTTGGATGAACATCATAAAAGTCCTTATGCGGGGCATCCGGGCTACCAAAAATTAATCACCTCGCTTCGGAAGGAGTACCACTGGCCAGGCATGAAGAGGGATGTAGTAGAATATCTGGCGCGATGCTTAGAATGTCAACAGGTTAAGGCTGAACATCAGCACCCTGCGGGTTTACTACAACCATTACCCATACCAGAATGGAAATGGGAGACCATTACCATGGACTTTATTATGGGATTGCCAAAATCCAAAAAGAACAATGATTCTATAATGGTTGTAGTAGACAAACTCAGTAAGTCAGCTCACTTCATACCGGTTCAATCCACATATCATGCGGCTCAAATCGCAAATGTTTTTATGCAAAATATATTTAAACTTCATGGGATGCCAAAAACAATAATATCCGATCGTGATGTTAAATTCACATCAGTTTTTTGGAGGACCTTGTTTGAAGGTCTGGGAACTGAATTGAACTTCAGCACCGCTTATCATCCGCAGACTGATGGGCAGACTGAGCGGGTGAATCAAGTGGTGGAAGACATGCTGAGATCTTATGTGATGCAACAACCTACTCGATGGGAGGAGTATTTACACTTTGTAGAGTTTGCTTATAACAATGGATATCATGCATCCTTGAGGATGAGTCCATTCGAAGTGCTTTACGGCCAGAAATGCCGTACACCATCCAGTCGGGGTGGACCGGAGGACAGACTCTTGTTGGGTCCTGAGATGTTGGAAGAAATGGAAGTCATGGTCAAGAGGGTCCGGGCTAATTTAAAAATAGCTCAGGACAGACAGAATAATTTTGCAGATCGGAAGAGAACATTTAAAGAATATCAGGTGGGTGAGCATGTGTATGTTAGAATCCAAGCTAGGAAAAGTACTCTCCAATGGAATGCTTATGCCAAATTGGCACCTCGCTTCTGTGGGCCCTTCCAGATTTTAGCGCGAGTGGGGCCGGTAGCTTATCAGCTAGCCCTACCCAGCCATATCCGGGTCCATAATGTTTTCCATGTATCAGTTTTAAAGAAATATGTTTATGACCCTAGACACATAATAAGTTGGTAGGACATTCAGGTAAGAAAAGGCTGCTACTAAACGTAAACTAAAATAGAAAGTTAGTAAGCAGCTAATCTGAATACTATGTGTTTCAGGTGGAACCGGAAGGAGAGTTCATGGTCGAGCCAGTGAACATACTAGATCGGAGAAGAGTCGAGTTGCGGAAAAGGGTCATCAACCAGGTTAAAGTGCAATGGCAGCACTTTGGGCTTGATGAGGCCACCTGGGAGGATGATCAGAGTATGAGGGAAGCTTATCCCAGATTGTTTTTGGATGAAAAGCAACATCGGGACGATGTAGAACTTCAGGAGGGGGAGATGTAATGCTCCTCGTGAAGTGTTAATGTTGGTAAAATAGTAAATTAACTGTGAGCTAAAACTCTGTTTTATAAGTATAAAAACTCTGTTGTTAATGTTGCTAACTATTATGATAATTAATTGTGTCATTATTATTTAGTTTGAGTATATGATTAATTGTGGTTAATCACTGTTGAGGTAGTTGAATAAAAAACCTAACTACCTTCATGAGGCAGTTGAGACCCCAGGAGGAAAAAGGGGAAAAATGCCAAGTCTGGTGAGGATCAGATGGCAGGATGGGGAAAAGTGCTACGTCTGGTAGTGACCAGATAGCATAGTTGAAAGGAAAGATTTCCTGAATCCGCTATGTCTGGTTAGGATCAGATAGCTAGACCTGGCATAGCCAGTGAGATTGCAGACAAGAGGATCTGCAGAAGTGCTTGGGGGTGGAAGATCGAGAAGGATCTTCCTACGGACGAGAGGTTGACAAGCATTACGAACAGGTTTGCTACTAAGCAAGTATGGCTTATTAAGCATCTTAACTGTAGAATCCTTTTATGGTCTTTTGTAAGCAAAATAAATAATGGAAAAGCAAACTGTTCATTTCTTTTAAAAAATATCTAGTTTTTGCGCAACCGGCAGAGACAGAGTCTGTATCTTTCAGTCAAAGGATACAAGCATAGAACACATTGAACTGTAGACTCTGTAGTATAGGTAGTAGCAAGATTATTAAACAGAAGGAAACGGTAAAACCCTTCTCTGTAATCAAATGCAAGCGAAAACGAAAAGAATTCTAGCCATATACATAATAAATAGCTTCCTATTCCGAATCATAATAGCATTAAACAATGGATTAACCAAACCCTCTACCAAAGAAAAGTGCAGGCCGAACAATCGTCGGCAGAATAAAACACAAGCTCTGGAGCAACAATATTTCCTCGCTATTATATAACTAAAACATTTGACTGAATATATATGCATGCGGAAAAGACATTTACAGACGGATACATATGCATGTGGAATAAGACATTTACAGACGGTTACATCCCTGTCACCGTGGAGCAAAGAAATAACCATTAATCATTACGCACACGCAACAGATATTAGCAATTTGTCCTGGCTCTAAAGATGTCTCCATAGCTGAGCTTAAGCATGTGCTTAGCCAGCAGGGGCTCTATTGACGAATTATTATTAGAAAAGTACTAACCATAGAAAACTATTTTACACTGGAAAGAAATGAGTAGAGATTCGTTTATAAGTCGAGTTTAAAGTAAAGCTATAGAAAAGGCGAGAAAGCCAGAAAATATCTTCATACAGAGCCAGAGCCATACCAAAATTCCCGTGTCACAATAATAGTTTCGTAACCAAAACTAAACCAAGGAATAGTATTATATATATATACTGTAAACATCATTTTTAACAAGAGGCATTGTCTGTGCTCAGGAGGATAAACCAAATAATGAAAGACAATTATACAACTTAAGCCCGGCGTACAACGCCTTTGGCGGTGGTTCCGCTTGAGTATGGGCAAAGAAAATTAAATATAATGTAGCCACCTAAAATGGGAATGAGACATAAAGACTTTCCAGCGAGGAAACCCTTGATGTATGGCGGAGGAACTCCAAATACAGGAGCAGGACTCTCGACCTTCCTGTTCAGGTGAACAGCGGTTCAGCCATTACCTTTGGAAAAGTTATAAAACAGATCCTTTGGTAACGCAAGGCTCTTACCTGAGGTTGGATGGCAGAGGAGTGGAGCAGACTCCCCATATTGCTGGTTAGCCATCGAACCACCCTCCTGAACACAATAATTAAACCATGAATTAGAACTTTACATGAATACACCGAGAGAAAAGAAAGACAAATTAACAAGAGACTGTAGTCATATCTGGAGCTGCGAAGATTGCACCGGCAAACCCAAGAAGGTTAAGAAGCGGGACTTGAATAAGAGTGAATATACCTGAAACTGGGTGGAATGGCAGCGGCATTCTACTGTGCACTGATTACCTGGAGATGAAAGGTTCAGGGTATGGCAGAGCGCCACAGTGCTGTAAGTGCCACACAGTCGCTCCACAATGGAACAAGAAACAAGCCGAAAGGAGAAATGCTTCTTAAACATTTCAATGCTATCTTTGCCTCATGGCTTAACATTAGCCCTCGATATGACCGAACCTATTACCATCGTCCGATCGGCAGGAGAGAACCGAGAAAAACATCCGCGTATTGGCAAGTTCGAGAAGTCAGGCCGCATGGCGTTTGGAGCACTGGCACGCTACAACACATGGCAGCTTGATGACTGATCGTTCATCAAGCTAGATGGACGATGCACAATAGACCAGCTGGATGAGCGTTGGAGCTGGTCAGATTACCACTGCATCAACACCCTCGGGGATATAAAGCAGTACATAACATAGTAATTTCCATAAAGAAAACATTTACGAAGGAGATATGCTCACTGTACCCGAAATACACTTTGGAATTTGCAAACCATATATTATGTATTTGCCACATATGAAGTTACCCAACGCATAAATGTTACCAAATCATGGGTATGGGAAAATGGGTATAGGGGAAATTATTAACCCTCGCATGAACGGATGGATGGATTCAAATCATAATATTTGTATTATGCTAAGTAAATACTTTGATTATAATGCTCAGGAATAGTGGTCTATTCCATAAGAATTACATATATATACTTATCTGTATGATGGTAAAATAATTTTTTTTTTTTAGATCTGTAATGGTGTGTGACAATAACCATAGGGATGGTAAAAATATGTTGGGAGGCAGGCTGGTTTCTCTCTTGCGGAAGTAGAGGGAGGTACCTAGGGTAGCTTTAGGGTTAACCCTCTCTCCCTTAGGAGATAAGAAGCATTGTAAAAAATATGAGAAGTTGGCACTCCAAACCTAGTGATTAATTGTTGTTCTAGATAATTTATTACTATTTCATCGTTTATTATGACCAGGGTAGATGTATCTTAACTCAGGATCTACCAAGCATGGAGAGGGATCAAATATTTTTTCACTTCGGTGCTTGATAGATCTTAAGTTAAGATGGATCTAGGTTGGTTTTATTTTTTTAATTTTATTTTGACCAAGTCAAAATGTTTATAGAACATTACATCATCACTACATGTTGGGTTGGAGAGTGATTCCCTAACCAATTAATTTGAACCTTATTATTTTTTAATTGAGCCCACATGTAAATGTTTACAAATATTTACACGAGTGCAATATCTCCCCATAGTTCTTTTGCTTTTAGATTTAATTTAAAAATTGTTATAAAATAAAATATTTTGATTTTGAAATGAGTTATGGTTTTTGGACAAATAGTATTGATAAGTCATGGTATTGGCCCATAGTATTATAACAAAACCTATTTACAGGTTAATAATTTCCATGGTAAAATGAGGTGAATCTTGTTATATTGTAAATATTAATTTTTTATGTGCTTATTAATTAAAATTAACTATGGTTATTTTAAGTTATATGCTAAAATGGATGTAAATTTATGACTACCATTTATATGATATATAATTTAATGTGATATCTATATTATGATTTTCTTTTATTTAAGTATTTGTTTGTAATTTTATTAATGAAAAAAACTTACAATATAAAAAAAAATGAATTTAAAAATATTTACATCTAACGTCTAACGACTAACATCTAATGCCTACACTATACTAGGTTATAGAGCACCTCTCAACACAATGAGTGAAATAGCTTCAATCAAGCACATGACATAGTATATAGCAGTGAGAATATGCCGATGTTCCCTGAAAATAATGGGGATTGATCTCACCCCAATTATGTCCAATAGCCATTGCTGAAAAGGTTCTTTAGCTATTACAGGTTGCAAAGGTATTGCGATTCTTTTTTCTCATCTTGCACACTTATAGCAGATCTTGCACTTCCTAAAATAAGCATGTGAATCCTTGAATATTCTAGGCCAGTGGTATCCTACTCTTAGGATCTTGTGTGCAATGGTCTCTCCGGGAAAAATTCTTTCCGCTAGTCCAATACTCAATCTACATCTCATTTTTCAAGATAGTGGAGACATACCCATCATAATTTCTTCATAAAAATACACTATTGAAAAGTTATTCATGCAAATATTTGAGTCTCGGGGGTCGTATTTTCCATCCTAAAGATACTATTTTAAGTCTTGATACGACACATTTCCCTCAGCTGGTACACATAAATTATCTTGTATAAATGGATAACTATTTTCCCATCCCTTAACTTAGGATCCGTAGGGTCTAATGCTTCAATTGTGAGTTTGCACAATCCTTAACCTCTAAAATAGTTGCAAGTTTAAACTCTAGGTTGTATTCTTTGAGAGAGGTCATCAAATTACCTCCATTTTCTCCTGGTTCCTTTTGAACACAAAGTGCCCTCACAAAAGTGTGAGGAACTATTACCTTGGTGTGGATTTTAAGAATTTACAATCTAAATTATTTGATTGCTTTGCAAACAACATAAGCTTGTTTTTCTATGGCTAGATATTCATTTCATCCCTTTGTAAACTAGTGCTAATAAAAGAGATGGGACGTTCATTCCCTTGCTCATATTTTGAGTGAGCATTATTGCAAGAGAATAGTTTGAAGCAAATGTATATAATAAGAAATTCTTACCAATATATGGGTCATACAAAGAGGGAGCTATTGTTATGGAAGTTTTGATCTTGTTAAATGCTTCTTTTTCTAATACAATCCATTTAAATTTTGTGTCTTTCTTGATCATTTGCTATAGTGGTTTGACAATTTGTGTGAAATCGACCACAATTCTTCTAACAAAATTAATATTCTTGAAGAAAGTCTACATGGATTTCTTGTTGTTGGGCATAGAGGTCTTTGTGATTGTTTTGATCTTTTATGGGTCCGAACATATCTTGTCCTTAGATATGATTTTCTTAAGAAGTTTCCATTTTGAAACAATAAAGATTTTTTTTTTTTTTTTTTTTTTTTTTTTTTTTTTTTTTCTGTGTGTTAAGAGAAATTATATACATTCAACATCGTTCAAAAATATGTTTCAAATTATGCAAATGATCTGATATTTTCTTAGAGCACACCATGACGTTGTGTAGATAAATGACTACACTCTAACGAATCAATTCATTGAATACTATGTCCATTACACACTGAAAGGTTAACCCTGCATTTATGATCTGAAAGGATTGTGGCGATAGGTTCCCCATTGTGCAAAATGTATTTTTCAACTGGTCTACTTTGGCTACAAGAACTTGATTGTAGCTTGCAAATTTGTTCAAAAGAGAAAATATCTGAGCTAGAGATGAGTTTCAAAATCTAATCCATGTGAATAATAGGATGGTTATCTTTGTTGAAAGGCCAATGATATTTATAAAAATTTCACCAGACTTCTTCCCAATAGATATTAGTAGAATTCCTAGCTTTGAAAATGATTATGACATCTAGAAATTTCTTGAGTTCCTTTTGTATAAGAGGCTCCAAGGTTGGGTGGATCTTTCACAATTTTTGTTGAAAATGCTTGATGTATTATTTGATGGGAATGGAATGTTGAATTATCCATGTATCATATGTCTTCATATATTCATAAGTCCACACATATTTTTTTTGTACCTTCTAAATAACTATGTGAAGCTATTCTTTCAACTTGTGAAAATCAAGTTTCTAGATTGATGAACTTTGGATCTTATGCAGTTTCAAAACTTACCAATTCATGCCTCATAGTGGAATTATTAATCTAAGTGACATTTGATGCCGAAATGAACTTGTTTTGAAAGTCAAGTAATTTTTCCAAGGTCAACACACCATTAGCAATGGGGTTCCCGTTGGTGTTGTTGTTTTCTCCTTTTCATTCCAGTAAATATCTTTTGTGGTGTTCATCATAAAAACATCCTTGAGCATATTGGTGTAGGTGAGGAAGTCCAAAATATACAAATAACCATTGGAAACTCTATAGTTAGTGATCACCTTGAACATATGCTTCCAAGAGTATTCAATTGAGAAACCATGTCATAGTGAAGTGAATCTAGTTGTTTCATTGGATAAGTGCACATAGTAGCATTCATAGAAAAAAGAATGAAAGAGATGTTAAATGCTTCAAAATGAAAAATGAGCTCCATAATTCCTATTTGTACCTTTTCAAATGCGGATACAAGTAGTAAAAGGTGTTATGTACCTTGTCGATAATGATTTTAAAATCACCAAAAACTTATAGGTATTTTTCCTTGAGATCAATAGCCTTTTTCAAATCTTGAATCAAGGACTCATATTCAATAGTATTATTGGTGTAGGCAAATTCGAGTTTGTAGGATATCAAGTTTCTCCACTTTTGTGGGTTAATCAATATACATCATGCCTTAGTTCCTTCCTATGAATTGGAGCCATCAAAATACAAAGTCGAAATGTTAGTGTCTAAATCTATGTTAGTGGAATTTTGTCTAGCCATATCTACCATATTACAATCATTTTCATTAGTTTGAGTGTTGCAAAGGAGTTCATACTATGTATCTCCTAGTAGGGATGAACGTTGAATTGCATAACAACTAAAATAAGTTTCCAAAAAATAATTTCCCAAAAATGAATGAGTGAAATTCATGGCTTCATTTAGACCTTCCAATTTGGTAACCGTCGACTTCATGTGAGATTCACTATCCACCTTGATTTGATTGTTCCTTCCCTTGTATGGATTCCAAAGATGATACTAATCATAATAAAAATATCCCTGCAACTTTTGTGACCTATCCATGATAAAAAGGAAACTGTAAGCTTCTAGAATGTCCACAAAAATGATCTCAATTGCTTGATGTACTCTACTATCTGAAGTAACCTAATCATCACATCCTTTAATTCACTTACTACCTTCACTTCAGATATATTCAATTAAATGATATTCGTGGTGGTTTTAGCTGGGATGTCATTGATTTTTTGGTAGACAAAATAAGGCATAGAATTTGATGAAGCCCATGAGTTTACTTGAAAAATATATACAATGTGATTGAAGATCTCAAAATTTAAAATAAAGTGAGGTTTTCCAGCACTTTAATGTGTTCCAATACTAGATGCATTGATGGTGGATTTTTCAACAACCTGATCTTCATGCTTATTTTGAGTATATTTTGGTGTTGTTTGAAGAGTGGTGGTAGGTTTCTATTGAGATGGGAGGGTTTTTAATTTATTGATGATTAATTATCTCTACTCAAGGAGGTTACAAATTTCATACAAAGAGACATTATCTTTAGTAATTTCAATGTCCTCATTGACATTATACTTCATGGAATGAGTGTTAGGAGTGGGTGTAGGCTTGTTTGGTTGATATGTATTAGAGGTGCTTTATTGGCTAGTGAGGAATGTTTTTGTGTAGTGGTAGGAGAGGTAATTTTCCTATGGGCAAGGTTATTTCTTGTAGGGAGAGCATTATTAGATGTAGATCCTTTACCCCTAAGGTTATAAGTCTTTGTGGAAACTAGCATAGATAACTATTCCCCTAAAGAGACTTCTCCTATAGCTCAGGATTTTGTGTGAATTGTACAATCCCACAAAAGCATGTCATATCCCTCTATGGAATGTTCTTCTTCTATAAAAACCTCATTTTTTTCCTCTTGAGCAAGATGGTAAGAGAATGGCTATTGCTCAAGGAGTTTATTAATCATCATAGTCACATAATTTATCCATCGACAGAATACCTTTTTTTAATGGTTGGCTTTATGATAAGCATATATGTTATCCATCCCAAACATTTTCTAGGTTGAGGGTTAGTTTATATATTTTAGTTGGTTTATGTTGGGTATTCATATTCTTATGAATGAGTCTAAAGTTTCATTGTTAGATATCCCTTCATCGATGTTCTTTTTCAAATTCACTACCTCATTAGACAATTTCGTTACCAACTTAAGAACACCCTCTAGATCTGTGGGTTATTTCTCTACAAGCTTGGTTAATATTAAGTTTTTCTTCTCAACTATTTTGGACTTTTCTATGTTAACATTTCCTCTCAAAGACAACATTCTATTGCCACCTTCTTGCCTTACTCAAAGTTCTCATCTAGGGTCTGCCCATCAACCCTCTTAAAAAACATGGCTATGAAAGTGTGTAATGCCAATGCGTAGTATTGTATATCCAAAGAATCAATTGGTTGAGAATAAATAAGAAATTTTTTGAGGAGGGAATTGAAGTGCTAACTAAATTCCTTGGTTTTTCCTTGATCAGAGTTAGCTACAATGTTGTAGTGAAGGAATCCTTCTAAGAAGGAGACAAGCTTATGCCTTGCGATATTTCATTGAGCAAACAACTTTCTATGTGATGTATCAATAGGAAATATGATTCTCTAATGATATGTCATTTGGAAGGAAGATTTTGGCTTTGACTTTAGTTGATCAAGAGGTTTTCTCACACTGTAAGGTGAAGTCGTTTTTTGAAGAAGTAATAAAAAAGGATTATATATATAATAAGATCCAAATTTAATCATAAGTCCAATGTAGGCTAAGACTCATGATAGAAAAAGAACTCAGACTCACCTCATTTGAATAAAATAAACATGTAATTAAAAAATGAGGAGGGACCCTTTACTACATTTGGGCACTTAGTAGACAATCTAGTACCTTGAGAACTAAAGTGTAAAGGGGGTTGTTGATGCTTGCACAACATATTCTATATAAGAAATGAAGGAAATATTTATGTGACGGGTTTCACTTTTAGTACATGGGGTTTATGCTATAAATAAATGCACCTTTATTTTCATTAGTGTTATGGACTTTGACATTAATGCTAATAACATATGATATTCATAAGTATTGTTTTGTTGACAGTGTTTGACCTGCCAATATTAAGGGGATCTCCTCGATATGAAGTCCTAACTAGGCCTCACACCTTTTGGAGTAGGAATCCCAGTAGTGGGGTGTTTAATGATATGCCTTGATTGCAAAACACATAAAGTGGTGTAGGATTTCTTCAGTTAAAGCAAGTGTGTGACCTTGTGGAAAGTCAATATGATGCATGAGCGGTTCTAACAATAAAGGGGGAAGGAAGGTGCCCCTTGGAAGCCTGTAGTAATACGCAACTTGCATTAGGGGAATTTTGAGGTTTAAAATGGGCCTCCTAAGAAAAATGTAAAACCAAAATAAGCTTTATAAGAACCAATAGGATTCAAAATGATGATATCAGCCATGGGGGATGATTCACTATTTTTGGAGTAAAAAAGTAAAAATATTAAAAAATAATAAAATAATAAAACTACTTTTTCAAGTCATATTTTAGACTTATCTCCCTAATTTTTTACTCAAATTTCAAGTGGGAGTACTCATTGGATGAAAAATTTAATTCCCCATCCAAAGAGTACCCATGTTTCATACTTTCGATGGAACTTGCTACATGAAAAAAGAGAAATACAAGAAAAAAACGTGATTGTAATTGTTGTTGCTTTTTCTAGCACCTGTAGCACAAGTGCTTCAGGAGATATGAAAGCTTCCTAGAGATAGACTTTGGGTTGATTGTAGACCAGTGCCTAGGACATCTTAAAGAAAGGAGTGCATTTAAATATTATGAGTAGGGGCTTCCTATGCACTCCAATTGTCACGTAGTTCAAAAAAGATACTAAAAGGGGGCTTGGTTCATTAGCCCTTCATCAAGGTGAACTCAAGAAAATACATGGATCTAAATACACAAGGGTAATTCGGGCCAATCTCAAAGAGGAATGTAATGTTCTAGTGGTTGAAACACAACAACATGCAACCTTAATATTGGCGTTGTAGTAAAGGTGAACTAGAGGAAGGAATAGAGGGAAATTGATGTAGAAGGATGGAGAGATCAAAAAATCCCTCGCAACAATATTCCTATAGAAGGATGGAAGACTGAAGAGATGGAATGAAAGGAATTTTGGAGCATGGATTAAGATTTCATACTATATACCTCATGGACACACTTGTCACTGATCAAAATACGTAAATCTGTTCTCATAAAGATACATAAGTAATTTTTTAATTAACACTAAAACTTCCCCATCAGGTAAGGAATTGAAAAATAATGGACAAGCATTAAATGCAATCTATTGGAGCATTCTTGAGTTAAAATTTGAGAAAATTATGCAATATGAAACTACAAAGGAGGTATGGGATAATTTGCAGGCCATCCATGAAGGAAAGGGAAAAATAGTAAATAAGGAAGTTTAGTAATCGGGTAAATCGATAGGTAATCCCTCTTTTGAAACAATAATTGATTTTGAAAAAAATTGTAGTCTATCTAAATATGATTATGATCATGAAAATTGTTCACCATATAAGATGGAGTTACTGATTCAACAAAAGAAAGTTTAGAGGAAGTATTTAAACTTAGAAGAAAACTTTTTTTCTTTTTTAAAAAGGATTGACAGTCTTGAGGTTAAGTTGCAATAATATAAAAATAGGGAGAATGATGAATTGGTAAATACTGCAACAGTAACATAAAAACTTAACAATAAGAAACAATATTATTAGGACTTTGGACACATTGCAACTGATCGTAGAAGAAAATTGTTCAAACCTCAAGCAAACAATCTCTCCACATGAAGATCATCAGTTCTCATGTACTGAAGTTTGTTTAAAGGGTATTGTTTCACATGCAATTTATTTAGTCATAAAGTTATTGATTTTAGATCATATAGAAATGAAAGAAACACGAAGAAGAAATACTATGATTCTCTTACCCTCTTCTTTGGTCACATAAGGTGCTATACATGCAAAAAAATTGGACATGTAGCAAAAGAATGCAGGACCAAGTCAACGAATTCATTTAGAAATTTCAGCATACAAGAAAAACCTATCCAAAACAAGCAACAAGACAATAATAAGCATTCCTCATATCAACAAAAATGAAGAGTAGCAACTCAAGTGTGGCCTTGTTCTGTGCGCACTAGAAGATGAAGATCAATGGTACATAGATAATAGATTTTCTCATGTTATGTTTGAAAATAATAGCAAATTTACCTCAAGAACAAGAAGGGTGCTAAATTTACTCTTGGAAATATTTTAGTGACAAAGGTGACAAGAAAAGGTAGTGTTGATCTTGATGTTAAGAATACATAAGAAGCTAATGTATTTTGGTTGAAGGGCTACATAAGAACATTATGAGTGTGGTAAAATCAATGATAAAGGGAATGTAGTTATATTTACCTCAACAAGATGCAAAATTAAAGAGGAAGACACTAGAAAATTTATAGTAAAAGGAATTAGAATTGTAGACAAAGTATATATTCTAAACAAAAATCTGGGCAAAAATAAGAGGTCAGTCTCCTCCTCTTCAGATTCAGAGTAGGGGAAGATAGTCCCCATTATAGTCTATTGTACCTGATGCATATTTCTAAAAGTATTGCAGAGGTGAGTGTGAGGTACATAGCCTCATGAGACGTAGATGATAATAGTGTAGGAACTTGATAACAATCAGGTCCGTAGGATCAACTTATGCATGTGTTCATGGGCATAAATGCATGAAAATAAGGTTTATATATTTGTTGGGTAAACTTTGATGATGACTTTATGTGTTGCTAGATATATCTATCCTTTTGATGATGATTATTTATGGTACTAATGTTACATTTGGTAAAGTTTTTATGATCAAGATAGGTGATGAAGGATTGGCACAGGTTCAAGGGGAGCATCCCATATGCCTACGATAATTCATTGCTGATATTATGGTTTCTTATTAGCAGAAATCTGACATTTTTTCATTATAGACTATTGATGATGCCTACATGGTGTTTAAGAGTTTGTTGATATATGATGAGTTTATATTATTGCTATTGTTGTATACATCAGTATTCTTACATTCTTTGATGCATTTCTTACTAATTTTTGACATCTTCATTGATGAGAAGGATATATATTTTGTCACTATGTTAGAGAGTTCATTGTTGATATCAGGTGGATGTTGATCAATCTTATCTTGATGCTATACTTTACGGCTTATAAGGACTTTAGATACCCCAAAAGGTCTTCATTGATGTTGTTGCTAAGATCCTTGCTTATGGAGAGTAACCATGTGATATTGTAATCCTACTATTATTATTCGTGGATGCTATGAACTTGTCACATTTCATTATATTGATCATGCATAAAAGAGATCACATGTGTGTAGTCAACTATATGCTCCAAGGAGCTTTGTACTTGTATGGAATATCATTGAATAATATTAATCAATAGTTAGTTCTCACTTGCATTAGAAATGCATTAAAAAATAGGGAAACTTTTCACATCATAAACATTAAACCAATATGAAAGAGGGTTAATTACATACATAATTAGCATAAATCCTACTCCCACATTGGCTACAATGAATGAGGGTGCAACCAAAGGGATTCCTAGATATGCAGATATGGTGGACCAGTCTAATCCCACAACACCCACTCCCAATCCCCAAAGCAAATTTCTCAAGAAACTTTACTTCATTTTTTCAACGACCAATTCTTCCAATCTTTAATGCTTCCGAAATGAAAAAACAAATGATTTTAAAGGACAAATTGAAATTCAAAACCTAAATTTCAAAGGTCTTGATTTTTTGATCAAAAGAAAAATGGCCGCAGAACTTTTTTCTCTACAGAGGAGTTATCCATCGTCGTTATCTTCATACCTTCGAACCAGTGGTTCTCTTCATAACGTTAAATCAATACAAATCACCTGAAGCAAATTTCTCGAGAAACCTCATTTGATTATAAAACCAAGAAATCCAATCACAAAATGAAGTAAATATATACCTTCCAAGAAACAAAATAAATAGAAAACCTAAAGAAATCTATACAATTTATTTCCACCACCATTGACATAATGCAAGGAGCGCCATCATCCAATTGAGGACCCATGTTCTTGTGTTGTTGCAGAAAAGTGCTAAAGGAGGTGAACCAAATGAGGATGAGATTGGAACAAGGACAACTCCCTCACAGAAGTATTTGTTCTTGAAATTCTCTTAATTATTTTAATTCTTGTTCCAATCAGTTATGTATTCTATTTCATCGAAGATGGTTATGACAGGTTGAGTGCTGCATGATCAACGATAGAAAATCTCCTAATCATCTAACACACAAGATCAATGATGTACAATGAGACACAATGGCATGAAGGGGAGTTCTGAAACACTTTAGGACATAATTTAATGTGAGAAAACAATATTTTGAATTTAATAATAAAAA
>APFE031434266.1:0-10757 GCA_000404065.3 Pinus taeda
AAATTATGTTCTCTTTCAAGTTAAGTTCAAGGATTCTTTTATGACAAGGATGAATGAGTGGCTTTATTTGGTCAACAATAGTTGTGAGAACATATAAAGGAATACACGAACAAGTCAACACTATGTTTCACAACAATTCAATAAAGGAGATATGCTTGTTGTGAACTACGGGCATCCCTCTCCCTCCCCCTTTCACTCGCTCTCCCTCTCTCTCTTTTTCTCTCTCTCTCTTGCACTACCTCTCCCCCCTTTCTCTCCCCTTACTCTCTCTCTCTCCCTCTCCCCCTCCCTGCATCTCTTTTTCCATCTGTTTGCATCTATCTATTTTTTCCTTTATCTCTTTGTCTTGTTTTACATTTGACCTTGTAGCTAGGGAAAATATATATCAGGGATAACTTTTCAAAGAATATATATTTCCCATGGTTGATAACTACATGGGAGGATACAAAAATGATATGTTTCCATATGGTAAGACTTGGAGTGGGAAACACATACCATGTCTGGTGATATTGACGACGTAGAGAAAAAAACTGAGTGCAAATAATGGAATGAAACCCGTGTTTTTAAGAATTTGATTGCAAGAATCTGTAAGGAAGAAGACACTCGAAAAGAATAAAAATTAAAGTTAATTTTCAAGTGTTCATTTATAAAAAGATACAATGAGAAGGTTGCAGATCTCCTAGAACCATGATCAAAAAATTTGTAGATGAGGGAAGATGCCAAAAAAGAGGTTCGTTGTTAAAAATATTTCGTAAGTTGAGGTGAAAGGTATGAATGGTGTTTTTAGACTACTCCTACAGTGAGCGACCAACAAGAAAGTCCTAACAAAAAATATGAACCTTGCTAGTAGCAACTCACATAGTGTACTTACTTATAATTGAAAGTAAGTGGAGAGTGATTTGGTGACCCATCATAGATTTGGATGCCTAAATCCAATTGATCTGGTAGGTTCAAGGAGATAAAAGAGTTCAGGTTTTGAGGGTAAGCACTTGAAAGGGGTCTCAAATGTTAACAAATCACTCTAATCTCTTGGGATCATAATCATGAATTTTGTAAATATTGGCAATAGGGAACTACAACATGTACCATATCGTGATTCAAAACTTACATTTCTTCTCTCTTGGTGGAAAATCTAAAATGACTATCATTACCAATGTTAGCCCTTCTAATTATTCTATAGTAGAGACACTTTACAATTTGAAATTTGCACAACGAGAAAAATTATTTGGAATACTTCATCTGTAACTGAAGATGCTACAAGAGATGTTATAACTGTGATGATTCAAATTCAACAGTTGAAGGAAGAAGTAAGTCATATGTGTGGTTATCCTGAAGAAGTGCCTCCCACTCAAGAATATGACTATGGAAACATGGCCTTTTTGACCTCTTTTGGATGATATGGATGGGATATGAGAGATCTAGCAAGCCCATTTCCTAGTCATACGAAATGGCCTTCACAAACATATTTGGAATCTATGCTTGTAGGAGCTCTGAAAAGACATGAACCTTTCGAGACATTAATGAAAGCAATGGATATTAAAAATTAAAAGCTAAAACATTTTGTTAAACATCGTGAGGAAGATGCACAGTGTGGAAAGATGATGCTTTATTTTGAAGAAGACAAATTTAAGAGACTAGAGGCAGTTGCTTCTGATAAGATGGTTGTAGAAGCACACCTTTTAGAGGAGAAGAATGTGTTAATGGATGAGCTACAAATTATAAAGAACAATATCGATCAAAATCTTCAGGTAATGAGGGTTGAAATGGAAAATATAAGGTTGATAAAAGAGCTAAGAAGGTACCAAGAATGTTATGAGGGTGGAGAGCTAGAGAAAATTATAGAATAGATAGTTGTATTAGGAGATTAGTTACTCAAAGCTTTGGAATAGGATCTTATGCATGAGAAGGACACAAACCTTATGAACCAAAAGGAATCATCATAATAATATCTTTCTTCCATCAGTGAGGAGAATGAATTTCTTTACAGACATGTTAATTTGTGCTGAAGGGAATAAAAATATCTTTGTAATAAGTTTTGCGTCTACCTAGAAGCAAAATAAAATTTGGAAAGGCATGTTGATGATTTAATGATCCTTTGTGATAAGATGACGCTTTCAGATGTTGATGGAGAATTCCAACTGAACTCTGCAATAGATTCTCTAGAGTTGACAAAGGGGACATCATTTAGAGATGGTTTACCAGAGAAAAGGGAGCTTAAATATTTGGTTGAAGAAATTAGTGCAACCAATCAATGCGAAGCAGAAGCTCGGGGAACTTCCATTTATTTGTCTAAGGAAGTTGATGATTTATGCAAAAAATGTATAGGAGTCTATTGAAGATAATGAAGGAATAAGTATCATGTATGAGAAAGTCATGCAAGAACTATATGAAATAAAGAAAGTCGAGGAATATGGACATGAAATGAATGAAAACTCCCAAGAAATAGTTCATGTATTCAAGTATCAAGTTGAGGAACTTGAGTAAGAAATTAAAGAAGGGAATCAAAATTTTTTAAGAAAGGGACACATGTCTACAAAGGATGATTCCCCAAATATTTGACCAGATGTAACAGGCTCTATAAATGTTAAAGTAGAACATATAGCTCTTCGTCGTAGAAAAGAGATTGCAAAACTACTAATAAAATTGTAGGATACATCAGAAGAGAATGAAATAATTCTTGAGCTATATGAAAAAGCAATGCGATAAAGAGAAGATGCAAGAAGAATGTGGTGGAATTTTGGAGGTAGTAGAATTTGTATAGAGCATGTACAAGACATGGAAGATGGAATGGGGACAAATGCAATAGGCCATGAAAGCTTAATTCAAGGGCATGAAGAATAAATTTGAGGTAGTGTTGAAAGTACATTATTGCATGAACACGCTAGTATCAATGGGGATTGAAAATTAGAACTGGAGGGGATCCATACATGAATGGAGGTTTAGGAGTGCACAATGAAATTAAAGGAGATAACTGACGAGAATGAAATATTAGTTGACATGTATGAGTAGGAAATGCCAGAAAACAATGGAATTAGGAAACTATGGCAAGGCGTTGTACAAAAAATAAGGCTTCCATTGAATTTAACACAACTATAACGGGCATTATAGAATATCAAGAATTGAGAAATGAGGCTGAACAACTAGAAATTAAGATTTTGCCTAAAAAGGATTCTAATGAACTGAGGATATAGTTGGAAGATGGTAAAACATATCTAAAATTTCGCATGAAATATGATGGACATCAAAAGGAGACAAGGGGAACACTAGGACTATAAAATAATGGAAATATGCCACAAACAGAATTTGTATTTTCCTCCTCTAATGTTAAGTCAGAGCATCCATAGTAGAACTTATAACTGTGGCAACAAGAAATGATTGATTAGATTCAAAATCTTCAAACAAATCTCATGAAGATGTCCCAAGAGAATGGAAAATTAGTTAAGATGCATGAGAAAGCTATATCTCAGAGAAATATATTAGTGAAGTTGTGGAATAATGTATCATATTCTTTGGAGCATGCTGAGAATATATAACTTTTGAAATGAGATAGGTTCCATAACATTTCCAGAAGTCATTGTATTGTATAGGGGAGCCCCCTTTGCTCTTTTATCCCAAAATAAACTGAAGTTGTTGAGGAAATGAAGAAACAAGGATAGGAAAACGACATTTAGATTTCTGAAAGTCATCATGGTATATTTTTTACCCACAAGGGAGGTGCAGTGGATGTTTAGGAGTAGTCTGACTTTTGGAGAAACATGGATGACAATTTAGTCTCTGATAGATTATTTAGCTTGTTAACAAATGAAGCGCGTGAACTACAATTGAAAATGAAGGAAATGGCAGGTGAATATGAGAAACTACTAGTAATATTTGAGGAAAATGCAAATGATAATTATAAAATTAGGAAACTATTACAGAAAACTAGTTAAGGACTGGAAAATTCCACACAGGAGAGGACACTTTTCTTGAGGGAGATAGAGGATGTTAAGTCCAAGCTATATAACCTGATAGATAGTAGTGAAGATATGGTTGATGGAAATAAGATATTTTTTCAACAAATGGATGCATTAAACATAATTAAGGACTCATCAAATAATGTTGATGCTCATTTTACAATAAACCAATCTGATGAACTTCAGCCATTGACAATTGAAAACAAGTCAGGCACAGATGTGGGGAACTGAGAGGAAACAATCAAAATTGATGTTTCTGTAAAAATATATGAAAGTTTGATCCACTTGTTCCTACAGTTAAAACAAGAACCCATCATACTATTACTAAAATTCTCTAATAAATGAATAAATCAATATAGATATATTTTAACCTAGATCTTTTATACATTGATCGATTGTTTTCTTATTTTCTTTAAATCCCTCTCAATTCTTAATAAATATTGGACTAAAATAGATATATTTTAATACGTATATCCACCGCCTGAATGAAGCACTAGAACCCTAAAAACAAGCATTGTTCAATTTTATCTTTGAATGGGCAGACACTTGATAAGTGGTGGAAGTTCCATGGTAATACACCCAAACATAGATGAAGTGATTTGATCATCATAAGCAACAACTAGCTGATTTAGAGTTCTTAATGAAATACATGAAAACTCAATTTTAACACCATAAGCAACAACTAGGTGACTCAGAGTCCTCAACGAAGTTCTCCTTAATGCATGTGACAACTAAACTCAAATAGGAGAGCTAGAAATAATAGCAAATGCCTAACACAATGATCAATAAGGAATAGTGATTACGTGTGTTTATGAAATCCCAAAATTTGGGACGTTAGCATTCTGTCTTATTATTATCATGTATGCAAGTGCTTGTGTTCATGAAAAGAAAAAATAATCGGAAGTGGTTTTAAGGTACAATAAAATTATTATATGGCTAAATTTTAGAAAGGAATCATATATAATCGTATTTTAGCATAAACTAAACTCTTCGTATTTATTTTTGTGTGTTTATATTCAGTGTCTCTTGCATAATAATGCAATCTAAGGTACTTCTATATATTTCGTAGTAAGAGATGCAAAAACATAGAAATGAGCATGTGTTATTGTTGTTTAAATCATGTCTACATATGACAATGGTCATATATGGCAATTATGTTTACTTAAACCAGCTAAATTACATTGTTGCTTCTTACATTATGTGAAATGAGTTATATATATTATGTAAAAAGTTATAAGGGGATACCGTACTAAAAATGCAATAAGTTGGGGTTGTCAATTACATTTAAAGTATTGTGGAGATTTCCTATCTACTAGAGTTACTTAAAGGTGTAGTTTTTACATATTTTCTAGAGAGGGAGGAATAAAATCTAGAGTGGGGTGATAAAGTATAGAAGCCATGCCCTACATGGGTGCATTTTCAATCCATTTTTTATTAAAAATAGTTTGGTAAAATGGTAAAAGTTATTATGATCAGGTACGATAGTTTTGTTGAGAGATTTCTTATTATTTGGATGTGATGTGAAATGCATCAAGCTATGGGTAGAGATAATGTAACCCTTGAGTGATTTAGTTGAATATTATTATTCTCAAAATAATAATGAATCTAATTTATAGTGGAAATGGGTAGCATGCATAGATATATGCTTGTATTTTTCAAGTACATGACCTATGGTACGAGTGAAAAGGAAATATATTCTAAATATCATAATGCTCTATAAAAAATTATAGTTGTTTGGAAACTACAAAGATGAATGTTTGGAGACTAGTTTCCTCTAAGGAATACATAATTTTAACTATGTATTTTATTTCTCAACTTCTAGGATAATTTATTTAATATATATTTAGTCTTCAACTATTGTATCAAACAATGACATAAGCTTGGACAAAATATATCAAAAGACATAAGAAAAAGGTAAAAACGTCTTTAAAATCACAGAAACTATTTCAACAAAAAAGCCTTTATATTAAAAAATTTGAACAAATAGATCGAGCAACAAAATAAGATATATTGTTTTAGTCCTTATATGATTACAGAAGAAAATTGATAATTCTCCATAAGATTTGTTTTCAAAATCTGCAAAACCTTATAATCAAAAAAATTAAATACAATAAAATGTACATATACAATAAATTTGTATATGTATTACCTTTAGTTTCTTTCGGATGTTACAAATGCATAAATAGAAATACAAGAATTAAAAGGAACATATTTACAATTTAAATTTACGAATTAGGTTTGACGTCATCTTGAACTTGAGTTGTAAATCACATTAAATTAGGGTAGATTTTAACTTATAAATGAAATGGATTTTTTTTACCCCTGATGCCTTTTTGTAATCGACATTATGGTGAACTATGATCCACTCTTTTAATGGTTCATCAAGCCATTTCTTTTAGATAATTGAGGGAGGGAATATTGAAATGAATATATATGGGTTCCTTTCAAAAAATAGTTCGATGTTATTTTGTTCACATCCTCTTATTCTATCATCTGTATTAGCAATGGTTTTTTTTTGTCTATTTCAATGTTTCTATATGTCAATGTTTGGATTTGGCTTTGTATGACTAGAATGGTTCTTTCATGCAGTTTTCTTTCAATTTTTGAAATTGTGATACGACTTGGGATAAATATACTACTGACTAGACAACTCATTTATGATTAGTGTGAGTTTATATTCATGCGTATGGTGATATATCTTTTGAAAGTTTCAGATCAATAAGCATGAAAAATGATGGTTTTCAGGCTAAGTGTTATTTCTTTGATATTTTTATCAGGGTTTTATGGGTGATTTGGCATTCTCGTCGTAGATTTTCATCTTGATTTGCACCAATTGTCTCAAATTGACTACTCATGGACACTCATATATGACAACGATTAATTTATTTGTACCATACCCCTTAGTTTTCAATGTTTGATTTAATCCCTTGGGGTTTGAAGGCTACTAGGAGCTTGTTGTTTCATTGTTCTTGTTCATACTTTTCACATTGCTAGACAAGTAAGGGTTTGGTTACCGACTCGTTGTGCATTTTTCCTTTATGTTTCAACTTAATTCCTGGCTGAAGCCCTCTTAGTTTCTAATAATGGAACCCCTTATCGAGTTTAAATCCATTAGATTCGAGATAATAGAGGCATATGATGAATGCACGAAATTGTTCCACAAGGTTAACTAGTGGGAATTCCTTCAGTTGGTTTAGTGTTATAATAAAGGGGTTATCAAGTATTTTTCCTATTTCTTTTGATATGAAGAAGTCTCGAGTGGGTTATCTAGAGATGGTTGTAGATATTAATTTCAATGAAGCATCTACTCATCTCTCCTTTGAGAGAGAGAAATGGTCATAAAATTTGCAATGTCTGACATTCCCTAGAACTAAATTATCATGAGTAAATATCATGAATATCATGTGAAAGATATGCCAATTTCCTCCTTATAATATAAATGGTGTAATTTATTGCTTTTGTTGCATCAGTATGTTACTTATGAAGGGTCACACAGTCTAGCTTTTAGTTATCATGAAAGGTTTTTAATGGCATTTCTCATCCACAAACTTAATTTTCTCTCTTTATCTATATAAAATCCTAACTAAAATATCATGCGCAAACCAGTCACATCGTAAGAACTCTGAAAGATCACTCTTTCGTCATAGTTTCATGTATATTCGAGTTAGACACCATTTCCAAAAATAGAGGGGTTGAATATGATCATTTCCTAGATCGGAGTGGTTTTTAAAATCCCCAACTACATGAGTATTTTAATTCCTCGTGTATTTATGTGCATAACCCTTCGTTTGATAGTCTTGTCTAACCACCATATCATCATTCATTATATAGCGATTGTGAAGAATCATTTCATGAAGGAAACCCTTTTGTTTCAAATGATAATAATGTTGAAAACCTCAAACCTACTGGTGTTTGCCTAACTAGAAGCATCACCAAGGGTACTATTGTCTCTCATATGGAATTGAAATAGGAATTTAATGATAAAAGAGAAGTTAAGATTAAATAAATTCATAACAAAAATATGGATCTAAAGTTAAGATTAAACAAATTCAGAGAAAAATATCTCGAGAAAGGAAAGAAAAACATTACAATACTCCTAAAAATGATGACTTTATCCATATAAAGGCTCATCTTGAAAACTTTCCAAAACAAAATCAGCCATATGCCCAAGATAATTTTTGATTTTTGTGTTCATCTCGCTTGTTGTGATGACATTCCTCCAAGAAACATCCATTGGAATGAGCCTAAATTAAGAACATTTATTTATCAAGACATGCACAAACTTGACCTCTCTCTTTGCCATGATATCAATTCATTATGTTAAGACTTTAATATTTGGTGAAAGTGGTAATGCACATAAAATAACCAATCCATGATTCTAACTTATTCTTTTCTAAGTACATGATTGATACGCTCCCCAACTACCATTTCCAAGGGTCAAATTGATATATTTGAATATTTGTTAAGAAAATAGTTAACTAGGATTGTTTTATACAATTGTTTACTTATATTTGTGGGACTAAGAATACGATATTAATAAAAATTCACAAGTTAGGGTTGGTTATGGTTTATTTATATATCCTTGTAGTTTAGTTAATATGATTGAAGTGATAGAATAAGGGACACAAATAACAATGTATATTTGGTCAATCAGATTCAAGTTATTCGAACATTGGAGACCAAGAATTATGACTCCAATGGAGATAAGTATAGGTAACGCCAACCAATAACCGAGATTTCCATGAAATAAAGGATCATATCCAAATTCGAAATTGCAAGCTTTAATAGTAAATTTATAAATTACTAGTCAAACCATGTCAAGCTAGTGCAAGCTCATATATGAATATCAAAATAAAAGAGTAACGACAATAATGGAGCACCGCCAATGTTTTATTTTGACTTTGTCAAGCCAAGCTATTGGGTGGTAAAAGCATTATTTTGTATTTTTTCGGATTGGCCATTACTAGGTCTACTGTGATGATTTATAGCATTATTCCTGTAAGGCAGAGAATAATGCTAATCATGGGACTAGTAAAATGAGCTTCATTGTTATTGGGTCATAGTAAAGGGCGTGACCTAATTACTTAATGTCTAATTTGAAAATATGTCATCAATACATTTTAGTGGCTTTTAGATAAAACCTTGATGCTCGAGGATTCACGGTACAACTTCAAAATTAAATCTAAGATATGTTTCAGTACAACAACAAACTTAAATATCATATATGTTTGCTAATTGTAAGTCCTAGAATATGTCCCAATGAGGTACTATGGATGACTGAATAAAATCTTTGGGAATACCTTCAGGATAGCTTGGAATCTCTACTAGTCAAATCTAGGTTGAAGGTGTGAGAGATAAGAAATATGGGTGATTAATGTTGTAGACACATTAGATCTATTGGGAGGGTTTCTGCCAATCAGGATGCATTTAATGAACAAACTGTGAATGAATTGTTTAAGTGGAGGGAGAAACAAATTGATTGATCACGAATATTTGGAGTAATGGGATGGATGTGAATGTTAGGAGGATAGTCTATAGACTGAACTTAGCCGACAATCAAATTTATGGAGACCTATATGGAAAAATAAAGAGATTCCATTGTGCACTAACATAATATAAGATCAGTGGGCAATGCTACATCTTTGTCTTTAATTTTTATCTGAAATGTGATTTAGGAAGACAACTCTAGAAAGAGATCTCAAGAACATTGGAATGATTGTGAAAAATGCCTAGAGTTGGTTACAAGCAGATATGGTCACAAAACTAGAGTCAATTTGTAATTTAAGATTAATTTTGAAATGTGTTAATCTACAAGATTTAGGGAGTCTGTCACCTAGTTTCAAACTAATTGAAGTTTCTACATATTTATTGTAATGGAAAATACTAAACACCATGCAGTAAGCTAATGATTGGCTCATTATCTTTACATCTAGCTCATTGGATGAGGCTAAAGTGAGTTACTTTTTTATCAAATTATCCTTCATTAAAGGGTAGATAATGGAATTTTCTAAAATGAAATATGGGTAAAGATATGTAATTCTTGTTTGTGCATATTGTTGATGTCATATCTGTTATCCTATTAATGATTTCTAATTTGACGCCAGGGAATTTCCTTTTACATAACACCGAGAAAAAGATTTTCCAAGTGAGGTTGTGTAGTTTAAATCCTCTTTTTCACCTCAGAATTCCACCATTTGTGTATGACCTCAAAAAAGTAGAGAGGAGAGATGGTTGATGGAGGGTTTTTGTAATTATTCGTACTTCCTTTTGTACTTTTCACAACTCATCAACTAGGCAGAGAAATCAATATTGATAAAGGGATTTTGTAATTCTTCCTACATGCTTTTGAACTTGTGATAAGCGATTAATTGGACAAATCCATAAATACTAATACTAGTGAATCTCCCTCCTTATGTTTAAGTTAATAGTGTAACAAAGATGTTTCCATGAATTATTAATACGAATTTCACATAGAAATAGAGCCTAATCCCTCTTGTGTAAGGATGAACACAACTTATCATGGTGATTATCAAATCATGCATGTCCGTTAACCTTATAGACTATCCATTATGCTTTTCCCTATTATGAACATCATTAACCATCCATTATTGGGTCTAAGATGATAAATACAACACAGAAGGCACTTCTAGATCATATAACACAAAGAACTATAAAGAAGAGATTATATCAAGGAGACACTAAACTAACACTACATGTGAGTTAAAATATATTGAAATTGTATCGCTGGCATGGACAACCTACAACTAATAAACCTAAGCTTCCACAAGAAAGGGATGATGTCAA
>APFE031434279.1:2265-36497 GCA_000404065.3 Pinus taeda
ATGTCAGTTGATTTACAATGGGAAACAACCGTAAATAGGAGTAAATAGGAGTGTAGAATTTTCTCAACAAGAAGCACAAAGATACAAGTTTAGAAATTTTAGAGAAGAGTCTAGTGAATTACAGTGAGGGAATTCGATGAAGTTGAAATGAAGAATAACTTGAAGTGTCAAGGAATTTAAAGCCAAAATGTTTTGGGGCTACCACCATCATAGACTGAAGTCAAGGTTTCCACCATAAGACTGAAACTTGAGCTATCATCACATGATCGAGGACTGAAACTAGGGTTGTCACCACAAGATTAAGGCATGATTGTATTGCAGTATTTGTCATCATTGTTGGACTCAAACTTGGGTTGTCACCAAAGGACCAAGGACTGAAATTTGATTGCAGGATAGCATTTTCTATCATTACATGTTCAAATTTCACTGAAGAACTATATGATCATATGTGTACTAGCTCTACAAGATCGAAGTTTATCATAGGACCAAAGCTCTTTTGGGATATCACAAAACTAAAGTATTGAAGCTTGTTTGGAATTATCACGGGACTTAAGCATAATTAAGATGCCAAAAAAGTCAAGCATGATGTGTCAAGGTTGACTTGATGGATGGAAGTAGTCTTTAGTATAGATTATGAGTGTCTTGGTCATCTCAAACTGTTTTTTGAATATACAGAAGGAATAATTACATGACTGGGTTTTCCCCTACATAGGGGTATTTCCTGTGTTGCATGCCTACATCTCTTGTCCTTTTCTATTTATTGTTTGGAATTAGTATTGATGATAAGAAAATATAAATCAAAGTAAGGAAAAATAATAATGAAACATCACAATATAATTTCATAATAAGATAAATCAATTAACTTGCCACCCTATTGGATTTCTCTTCAAAGCCAAGGCTTCACATGCTATTCCTCCTAAGTTCTTCTTGCTTACCTTTTTGTGTGGATACTTCATGGCACAATGCTCGTATTCATGACAATAGAAGCATTTAATTTTTGACAAATATTTCTTCTTTCCCCCTTGGCTGAATTCTGGTTTGGTTTGAGATTTCTTCCCTTTTCCCTTCTTTTCCTTTCCAACAAACGCAAAGTTTTCTTCATCCTCTCCCTTGGATGAGGTCCCATATATGGTATTTCACCTTATTTCCTCATGTACCAAATTATACCATAAGCACTCCTAATTCAGTAGTTTCTCCCTTCCGTTCACTCAATCTTGATAGCTATACCAAAACTAGGGAAGGCATGAAGGGCTAGTCTTACCAAGTCATCCTATGAAACCGTAAAGCCCACTCATGTAAGCTCATGATGAACTTGTGTGAACTTGTTGAGATACTGTGGGATAACGTTATTGTTCTGCATCTTGATATTTCAAATTTTATCCTTGAGCGTCAGCGTCTTGTGGTCACTACTATTCTCGAATAGATCTGTCAATGACTACCACATTGCAGAAGGATTTTTGTCCCATGGAGATTGGTGACAATGTGGTCTCATACTCCCTCCAACATTATTCTCCTCACCCTAGCTACATCTTTCTTCGACTGAGCAAGGTTCTTGGCATAATATTTTGTTGGTTTTTCAACCTCTCTCTTGATGTATTCTAACAATCCATTTTCATCGAATATCTCCTCCATGCAATAAAATTAGAGTTTCTTCCTGAGGCATACTCTACCATCAACCCATTGAAGTTCATCTTCTCATCTCTGAAGAGATCTTGCTACACTGAACTACAAAGTCAAACCTCTTGAGAAGCAACTTCAAAATTCCTGCTCTATTGTGAATCTTTCTCTCATACCATGTAGAAATTATGGTGCAGATTTGCAACTACTCATGAAGTTTTTTCAAAATCACAAGACATAATCCTACTCTACCTCTTTGCAGAAGTTAATTCACAATTTAGAACAAAAATTTTAGACATGCAATAAGAAATAACACACATTCACACAATATTTTTCCCAGGAAAATAAATCTACTAAAAATCGAAATGTTTGCTTGGATTAATTTCATGAATAGAGATGTATTACAATTTATTTGCTCAACTGAACACAACCTACAAGTAAATAACCTATCTCTCTACCCACTAAGAAGCTCTTACACATACTTAATCAATTTTTTCCTTTGCTTGAGCCCATATTTCCTTAAGCAATTCCTTGAGAAATTAGGCCATTATTATTTATGAACTTTTCCAAAATGGATTGCACAATTCCTAAGGTTGATCATTTGACTGCATGGAACACCTATATGCTCAAGACTAATCTACAACGAATGTTACATTGCCTTAGAATCTCCACCATAGCTAGGGAACTTGAATTCTTTTCATGCACTAGCTATTTTGTGTTGATTGATCAACTAACTAGATGATCACTAAGTATGACTAAAGTCCCATTGCACAATTGACCTTCCACTAGTTTTTCGAACAGTTAGAACTAATTTAATTGAAAACAACCTGAGATAATTGACTTTGATTGCTACAAATTAGCAATCACACATTCTTAACTGAACTCTAACTCCTCCAACTTGAATTTATTAAGTAAATTAGGTGATACAATCCATGTCATATAAGTTAATTGCATCCAAGTTGTGTGTTGATCTGAAAATTCAAAATTTTCTCAATTTAATCAAGGAAAAATCAAATTGATAATTTTTTGCTGCATATTTCAACAATCCTTCAAGTGAATCTAACACATGTTTTCAATGATAGTTAAGATTTTAAGCATCACAATGTGTTGATAACAACAACTAGTGGATATAAGTAGCATTCAACATAAATGAAACAACAAAAAAACACATACTAAAACAAAATTGATAGAGACCTCAAAAAGTACTCCATCTCTGTTACTCCCTATCTGCATTCAGCGAAAGTGCCTCCCTCACTCCTCTCACGAAGCACACCTCTGTTGTCGGCCTCCATCTCCCTAAATCCCGTCAGTTGTTGTCAGCATCCATCACTTTCCTCCCGCGAAGCAAACCTAGGTTGTCGGCCTCCATCTCCCTAAATCCCATCAGTTGTTTTCGGCATCCATCCCTCTGCTTTGTGAAAAACCCATCAACAATGTAAAGACAGACTTCTAATCCTTTGCCTTCTTTACTAGAGCTTCGTATTGGAAATTTTAAGACAAAATATTTCTTTTGTCTTAAAAAATTGTATTAAAAGGCCCCTCCATGTAGTGCTAAATGAAACAATAGACACTAGTATTAACAGAGATTGAATGGACAAAAGAGGAATTGATATCTAGAAAATATTGCCATGAAAACTTGTTGCATTCTTCATAGTCGGCTAACCCCACAAAACGAAGAGCTCAAAAAATCGTTGTCTTTATATAAAATAACGTGAATGTTAAGTGAAATAACGGCCTTGATCAATAGTGAAATAATAGCCTCAATCATTTTGGAGAACGTTATGAAAGATTGGATTCAGTAGGACCGTATTGAAAGTCATCACCTACTTTCTGTGAAAGCTCTAAAAGCTTGGATTTAGTAAGTAGTTAGAGAAAGAGATTTCACAGTTTTTGGATCTGATAGTTTAATCATTTAACATATTTTTTCACCGTCAAATTCTGAGATATTCCTCAAAATATGGTCAAATTCCAAAATAGTCCTCAAATTTAACTTAATTGTAGATGAGAAAAAACAAAATCAAGTTTCTTGATAGCTACGGTTAACAATTTATTCATAGATATGCAAATTTCCGTCAAAATATAAATTCCATATGGAAAATATCAGACAAGGAAGGACGTATAATCCACA
This sequence comes from Pinus taeda, assembly GCA_000404065.3. Taxonomy (NCBI): domain Eukaryota; kingdom Viridiplantae; phylum Streptophyta; class Pinopsida; order Pinales; family Pinaceae; genus Pinus; species Pinus taeda. The sequence continues at coordinate 6,011 of APFE031434279.1, forward strand.
CACAAGAAGAAATAAGTGATGTTGTCGTAAATCACTTTCAAAATGCTTATGGAAGGAATGAAGATGCCTCTATAGAAAATATGATCTGGGGAATTGAACCCTATCCTAATATGTTTGATCTGGCAAAAAATTAGGAATTCATAAAGGAAGTCTCCAAGGAAGAACTGCTAGAGGTTCTTAAGTATTTTAAAGGTGACAAAAGTCCAAGGCCTGATGGATGGACTATTGAAATGTTTACTCACATATTTGATATAATAAAGAAGGACTTGCTGGATAGAATCGAAGAATCAAGAAAATTGGGCTACATACAACAAAGGATCTCCTCTACTTTCATTGCCCTAATTCTGAAATAAAAAAATGCTAAAAACTTTGTGGACTATAGACCCTTCTCATTATGCAATGTAATATATAAAATCATTTTAAAAACATTGCGGGGAGATTACGCAATACCCTCTCATAGTACCTATCTCTTGAGCAGCATGGATTCCTTCAGGAGAAGAATTATACATGACACGGTGGCAAATATAAAGAATGTATGCACTCTATACACACAAAGAAGATGGACGCAACCATTCTGAAGGTAGGCCTCTGTAAAGCTTATGACTGTTTGGATTTGGGATTCCTTAGACTAATACTCAACAAGATCGGTTCATGACAAAAGGGCATCAACTAGATTATGGCATGTGTGGAAAATGTAAATTATGCAATTATCATAAACGGTCTACCTACAACATTCTTCAAATCCGAAAGGGGTCTTTGACAGGGATGCTCCTTATCTCCATTTCATTCTAGTAATGGATTCTTTGAGTCTACATATAAAAAGAACTGTGATGGAGGAGCATTTCAAAACACTAAAGCTGGGCAACAATATAATCATCTCACACAATCTCTTTGTCGATGACATCCTCATAATGGGTATGTTATGTCATTTCTCTTGGTATTATCTGTTTAATATTTTCACCAGATTTGCAAATGCTTCTGGAATGTACATGAATTCCAACAAAACAATTCTTTATTATAATCAAGTTGATATGATAACCATAACATATATAAAAGATCTATTTGGAATTGTAGCCAAACCTTTGCAAAACAGCTTGAAGTATTTAGGGTATAGACTTAAACCATCATGTTATAGAATATCTGATTGGAAATGGCTCACAGAAAAATTCTATAAAAGAATTTCTAGTAGGAATTTAGATGTTTATCCAGAGGGGGTAGGGACATTCTGTCACAATCCGTTCTAACACAACTGGGAGTATATTGGGCACATATTTTCGACACTTCCTCCTCCATTATAAATGACATAAATCGTCTCATGGAAAATTTCATCTAGGCAGGGACACACCATATGAAAAATTTCCATCTCACCAAGCTCTCAAATATAACCGTTCTAAAAGACATGGGAGGATGGGGAATTTTAGATCTTCAAAGATTTGGAGAGGCTTTACTCATAAAGTCTCTATGGAGGGGTTTATTTGGAATAAGTAATTGGATCATGGTTATACAACACAGATATCTAAAAAACAAAGATTTCATATGGTGGTATCGCTCTGGATCGATAGGGGAAAAACAAGGTTAAGTAATTTGGTCAAGTTTCCTGAAAATTGAAAAATGCTTTATCGACCTCCTGACTTGCAAATTCCAATCTGAAAATAACATCTTGATTGGTTTTGATCCTATCCTAGGTGCTGAACCAAATCTCTCCATCTCAACAATATCTTGCAAATCTTAAATGATCATGGTGTTTTTTTCAGGGGCCAAGTCATAAATGGTTGGAAAGGAAATATCCCTATCTGGAAAAAAGGGTATGAACTGGGACTAGCCGGCCATCTGCAAGAATAATGGGTAAATATTATCACATCTATGAAACAATTAAGCATATGTAGAACAGGCTCCCAATGTAAAATTATATGGTCGGGAAAATTTCTATCTGATAACATAGTTGTAGCTGATACATACCTGATATTAACAAGAAAAGTTGTGGGGAATGAGGAGAAATATACCTTTTATGATTTCTGGAAAACAAAAGCTCCAAATAAAGTTATAATCTTTCGTTGGCTTGTTTACCATAATAGAAACTTTGTCTAGGAAAACTTGCCAAAAAGGAATTGGTATGGGCCACGTATATGCTACATATGCAAAAACCACTCTGAAGGAAATGACCATATTTTTTTTACAATGCATACCCTCTACTTGGGTATGGAAAAAAATTCTTCCCTCATAAGCTTTCCTTATATTCAACACACTTGTATTAGGGAGTCTTTATAATGGTGGAGCAATCAGAAAACAGCCTGGCGAATCATACCACTTGTAATGTTCTGGGAGTCTGGAAGTGGAGGAATAGAAGAGTCTTCCATAACAATAGTGAAGATTTCTCTAAAATAATAGAAAAAATAATCACAAATCTCTCTTTCTATTCTACACAACCTTTACTCTCTAAAAAGAAATCCAAAATGAAGAATGACTTACAATTATCTTATCCTATGGGTTTTTTTGATGGAGCAGCACAGGGAAACAAATGTGCCTATGGATTTTTGATTGCAATAAATGTTGAATTGATACACATGGTACATTGGAGCTACAGAATTGGTAAAAATACTAAAGCTGAAGCAGTAGCTCTCTGGGGTCTCCTATGGTTCAATAGTTTCCTAAGTAACCCTCAGCTACATATATACGGTGATTCCAGAAACATAATTAACCAAGTCTCGGGGAAGACATCCATTAACAACCCTAGACTACAAGGATGGATGGAAAGAATTGATCTGCTATGGAAAGCACAAGACAAATACACAACCTAGCACATTGCAAGACAATTTAATATGGATGCAGGCGGACTATCAAAAAAGGGATTACAGGGAAGCATTGATAAATGGTTTCTAGAGATTACATGGGAGTAGGTCATATATGATATGGGGTTTTTTCCAAATCCGGGTTAACGTTTCTTATGCATGCTACTCAAAGTCATTTTTTTGTGTGTAAATTTTTGTTACATAAGTTTATAATGAACAATTTGTTACCACTCTTAAGGGGAAATAAACTCTCCGCGATCTCCCAAAAAAAGAGAAACTGAACTATTGTGTTAGTTTTTGTATGATTCTATATATGCTTTTTCTTTCAAATTTTCTGAAGTCATCTACCTGCCCATTGGGAAAAAACAGTGTCCTCTCAAGGACAAGCTTGTGCCTCTTCATTTAATGGTGCCATTACAAAGCAAAACATTTTTCTGATCTAGCTATATTTTAATCTTGATACAATCTTCTCACCTATGTTTAAGTATCATATGAAACAGGTCCTTTTGCTCCTACATGATTCTCTTCAATGGGAGAACTTTCTATTCCAAACATGAATATTTTCTAACTATACAACTACATCTACTCCACAAACTTTTGTTGCTAATATATGCAACTTATGTTTGTTGCTATTGATCTGTAACATGCACACTATGTCATCAATATCATCCTCAAGAGTTTCGACTCTTGACTTAGCTCAGGATCATAGCTTTTGCCCTTAAGTTCTTGAACTCTTTATTATTTGTAAAAGTGCCTAGAGTGGCAACTGACAAATATGTTAATAATGTACCTCTGCTGCCAATATAATATATATAAAACTTTTTTGTTCTGAAAAAAGAATTTATTCGTTCATACACCCCTAATCGGTGTAATCCATGCATATATTTTCCAACTACGCATACATCTTTTGGCAGTTGTCTATAATGAGACTTTTTGGAAGCCTTTCCGGTAGGTTTTTCCGGTCAAAATCCGGCAGCAATTTATTCGAATCACAAGTTTGATAGCTAGTTTCTGCACAATCAAAGCGTCCAAGAGGTTTTTCAGGGTGCCAGTTAAAAAGCCATTTTAACTGCAACAAATCAAGATTTAACCTCAATTTCTTCGCCAGATTCTGTCACCGGAATCTCCAAAACGTTGCATTATAAACAACTCGTCGTATTAAGGCGATTCTATTATCTAGAACGAATTCAGAGACCCTCGAAGTTGCTTCTCTAGAGTGTCGTTCTGAGTGAACACTGATGACGTTATCACGAATTTATTGACCAAAACAAAGGAGGGAGGTAGAAATATTGTGCCCGTCAGTACAAGCACAGTAAGTTCAGGAACAAGCAAAGAACCTTCGAAGTATACCAGGTTACAGGTGTGGAATTTCAACTCTACGTTTCCTTCGAACAAAAATTTGTTGATCCTCAAATTTTTTCAGATTACCCGTCACACGAAACAAATTTGGTGGACTTTCATATGCAAAACTATTCAATATAATTTCATTTATAAGCCATAGGCTCCCCTATTACATGTTAAGTGAGTAAGGTTTCTGTAATGATTTGTTTTTATTTATTACTTACAATAATAAAATTGTATATGCATATACACATACAAATGAACAATATACATATAATACATAAAAACCTAGCAATGGCAATCGATGATAGCCATTATCGTTATCTTTCACGGTCGTACATTTAATATTTCAAGTAATTAACAGACTACTACCTTTCTTCCTTTGTAACAATAAGTCAATGTTTTAATGTTTCAATATTATAAGGTTGAAATCCTAAAATATTGATTTCAATTAACAAATTACCTTACCTTATTTATTTATTCTTTATAAATATATAAACTTTATTTTAGTAATATTTATAATAAATAAGTTCATTAAATTAGTAAATTTTATAAAATAAATTCTGTATACAATTTAATTTAATGGATGAATATTTTGAAATAGTTTTTATTATATAAAAATATTTAGTACCTTGAAAAAATATGAGTTAAATTTTGAATATTGTAGTTTACTATTCTCTATTATCTATGCTTATTTCAAAATAAGTAATTTTAATTAGGATATTTTAATTTCACATTTAAAATAAATAAACTCTACACAATTAACAAATATTAATAAATAACCTCAATCTAATTAATAAATATTTTGAAATGTTTCTTTATTATATTAAAAAAATTAACATTTTAAGAACATTTTAGTTAAATGTTGAAATTACATCTGGAAATCTATAACTATTTTAAAATAAGGTATTTAAATTTATAATTATTAGTTTATTAGGTTTAATATTATTCCTTTGGAGTTTTAGTACTAATCGTTTGATTTTAATATTCCCTTGGGTTTATTATTCCCTTCGGTTTAATATATCAATGATGGTCAATCATGGTTAATTATAGCCAACCATGTTTCACCGTCGCATTGTCACAAACATTGTCTCATTATGAAAATCATGGTCAACTATGGTCCAACATCGCATTGTGATAAGGATTGTCTCAATATGGAGATCAATCATGGTCAACCATGTTAAACCATGTTTATTTTAGGGTTTATAATATTTATCTGAGGTTTTATAATTTTTATCCATTGGGTTTAGGATTACCTTGTGTTTATAATATCAATCCCTTGGTTTTATTAATCTAACGTTTCATACTACTAAGGTTTAATATTATTCCCTTAATTTTATAATCCCTTAGCTTTTTAGTGTTAATTCCTAAGGTTTATTATTCCCTTTGTTTATAGTATCAATCATGTTTAACCATGTGTTATAAATTCAATCATGGTCAACCATGGTCCAACGTTGCATTGTGACAAATATTGTCTCAATATGAGAATAGACAAAGATTCTCTCATTTTGAAAATAATTCATGGTTAAGCATGTTCAACCATGGTCCAACACCACATTGTGAAAATGATTGTCTCGGTATGAAAATAAACCATGGTCAACCATGTTTATTTTAGTGTTTATAATATTTATCTTAAGGTTTATATACCTTGGGTTTATAATATTAGTCCCTTGAGTTTAATGTTATTCCACTATGGTCAACCATATTTTATAAAATCAATTGTGTTCAACCATGGTTAATCATGGTCAACCATTTTCCAATGTCGCATTGTGACAAAAATTGTTTCAATATGAAAATCAATCTTTGTCTCAACCATGGTCCAACATCACGTTATGAAAAAAATTGTCACAATATGATAATCATGTGAAACTATGGTCAACCATGTTTTATAAAATCAAGAATGGTCAATCACGGTCAACCATGGTTGAATGTTGCATTGTCACAAAGATTCTATTGATATGAAAATAAACTATGGATAATCATGCTCAACCATGGTCCAACATCACATTGTGACAAGGATTCTCTCAATATGAAATTCAACCATGGTCAACCTTGTTTATTTTAGTGTTTATAGTATTCATCTTAGGGTTTATATACCTTGGGTTTATAATATTAGCCCCTTGGGTTTAATATTATTCTCTTGGGTTCATAATCCCTTGGGTTTATAATATCATTCCCTTGGGCTAATTATTCTGTTGGGTTTATAATATCAATAATGGTCAATCATAATCAACCATGATGAACCATGATCGAATGTCTCATTATGACAATGATTCTCTCCATATGAAAATCTAACATTGTCAACCATGGTCCAATGTTGCATTGTGAGAAGGATTGTCTCGATATGAAATTAAACCATGTTTAATTTAGTGATTATAATATTATCTTAGGCTTTATATACCTTGGGTTCATCATATTAGTCCCTTGGGTTTGATATTATTCCCTTGGTTTCAGAATCCCTTGCAGTTTTAATATTAATCACTTGGGTTTATAATAACAATCCCTTCGGTTTATTAATCCCTTGGATTTATAATATCAATCTCTTTAGTTTTTAATAACACTCATGGTTAATCATGATCAATCAAAGCCAACCATGGTCAACCACAATCGAATGTCGCATTGTGACAATGATTGTCTCAATATGCAAATCAACCATGTTCCAACATTGCATTATGACAAAGATTGTCACGATATGAAAATCAATCATGATAAAAAATGGTCAACCATGGCCAACATCACATTGTGAAAAAGATTGTCTCGATATGAAAATCAATCATGATCAAACATAGTCAACCATGGTCTAATGTCGTATTTTGACAATGATTGTCTCAATATGGAAATCGACTATGGTCAACCATTTTTATTCTAGGGTTCATAATATTTATGTTAGAATTTGTATGCCTTGGGTTTTTAATTTCAATTCATTGGGTTTATTAATCTATGGATTCATATTCCTAGGGTTTAATATTATTTCCTTAGGTTTATAATCCCTTGGGTTTTTACTATTAACCCCTAGGGTTTATTATTCTCATGGTTTCATAATATCAATCATGGTCAACCATGTAATATAAATTCAATCATGGTCAAACATGGTCCAACGTCACATTGTGACGTATATTGCCTCAATATGAGAATCAAACATGTTCCAATGCCACATTGTGGCAAGGATTTTCTCAAGGTCAAAATCAACCTTGGTCAATCATGTTTTATAAAATCAATTTTTATCAACCATGGTTGATCATGGTCAACCATGGTCCAACGTTGCATACTAACAAATATTGTCTCAATATAAAAATCAATCATTGTATCAATCATGGTTGAATATCACATTATGACAAAGATTGTCTCATTTTGATATTCATGGTCAACCATGTTTTATAAAATCAAACATGATCATCCATGGTCAATCATGGTCAACCATGGTCGAACATTGCATTGTCAAAAATATTCTATTGATATGAAAATCCCCTGGGTTCATATTCCCTTGTGGTTTTAGTATTAATCCCTTTGGTTTAGAATATCAATGCCTTGGATTTATTATTCCCTGGGTTTCATTATTCCCTAGGTTTATAATATTAAGCCTTTAGGTTTATAATATCAATCCCTTGGGTTTATTATTCTTTTTGGTTTATAATATCATGGTCAATGAAGGTCAATCATGGTCAAAGAAGGTCAACCATGTTTTGTAAAATCAATCATGTTCATTCATGGCCAATCATGGTCCAACATCACATTATGACAAAGATTGCCACAATATGGAAATCAACCATGGTGATCCATGCTTCATCATTGCTCAGTGAAAAAGATTGTCTTGATATGAAAATCAATCATGGTTAACCATGGTCAACCATGGCCCAATATCACATTGTGACATGATTGTCTCAATATAAAAATCAACCATGTTTATTTTAAGGTTTATAATATTTATCTTTGGGTTTATATAGCTTAGGTTTATAATATTAATTTCTTTGGTTTAATATTATTATATTGGGTTCATAGCCCCTTGGGGTTTTAATGTTAATCCCTTAGGTTTATTATTACCTTGGGTTTATAACATCAATCCGTAGGGCTTATTGTAAGGGTTCATATTCCTAGGGCATAATACTAAAACCTTAAGGGATAATAAACCCAAGGGATTAATACTAAAAACCCAAGGGAATAATATTAAACCCTAGAGATTAATATTATAAACCCAAGGTATATAAACCCCAATTCCTTGGTGTTTATATACCTTGTATTTATAAACCCCAGCTCCCTGGGGTTTATAAACCCCAGTTATACCTTGGGTTTGTAAACCCGCGGGAATAATATTAAACCCTTAGGTTTAATATACTTTTGATTTATAATATTGAATTTATATACCTAGGGTTTATAATATTTATTCCTAATGTTTAATATTTATCCTTTGGGTTTATAACCCCTTGAGTTGATATTTATTTGTTTATAATATCTAATTATAATATTTTGGATTTATAATGTTACTATTATAATTAATATCACTGCTAATATTACTAATTAATACTACTATTGTTATTGCTAAAATTAATATTAATATCACTGCTATTATTAATAAATAATTAATTTATGTCAACATTACTTAAAATTAAATAATAATAATTATTATAATAAATAACATTTATTTTAATAATTAAATATAAATATTTATTTATTAATGAATAACATTTAATATTAAATAATTATTAATTTATTAATAATAGTAATAATAATATTTTTATAAACAATATTTTTTTTTTGGTATATTTGTCAATAATAAATACAAATGAAACCTTCGACTATATCAATCATATGATTGTGTTAGTTATAAAAAAAAAAGATATTCAAAATGAAATAAACATCGTATTTTAAAATATGTTTTTCATTATTTCAATTTAAAAAAAAACAAAACTTAAATAATTGATCAAAATATCACATCTATTTAATAATTTATTTTTCCCTTTATTTTACATCTAATATTCTTATTCTTTATTTTACATTGAGGATTGAGAATTATTTAGAATCTTAATCTCGTGAACTTTCTCATTTTAAATTTTAAATTTAATAAAATTAAGTTAATCAGTGACATTATCTCTTCTTTAATAAAGAAACTGTAAAGTTTATTCGCAACTTGTTCCTAAACTCTCAATCATAGGATGTGCTCCCTTTCACCATATTCTTCTCTATTGTCTACCCCCAAAGTTGCACGCATATGATTAACTGTCGTTACTTAACCTCCCTTTGATATTCACTCCATCAAAATTCGCTTCAACTGCGTCCTCTGATTCAGCTAGATTGTATCCATAACCGAGCCGGTGGACCGGCTCAACAGCTGCAGGATTCCCTGGATAGCCGAGCTGAAGATTGTCTCGATAGCCCTGCTGTGCCAAATGGTTCTAATACAACCGCTCTGTAATTTTTAATCATGTGATATGATTTTATTGCTGTGGCTTTTTTGATGTCTAAAAGCTGGCTTTTACAATGTGGATTTTCAATGGTTTTAATGGTGCTGTGGAGGCGTAATGGCCTGATATGTTTTTACCAATGTTTTAATGGTGGTGCAATTTATGTTATGGTTATGTTTTTTTGGGTCGTTTCAAAGTTGGTTTCATATATACGGGTTTTAAATTAGCCAGGCAAATGCTTTGAAAAAACCAGTATATATATACCCAACTGTCTTGAATATATATATATATATATATATATAATAGTGTTTTAATGGGTTTATATATGATGTAGTTTAACTAAGAGATAAAATGATTTTTAAACTATTTTCTTGATTAATTTTAACTAAAACTGAGCGACTTTAAAAATTTGAGTTTAAGTTGTTTCATTTGTAGAATTTTGGTGCTCTAGGTGTTGAATCCATTTACAACGTAATTTAAACAAACAAAAAATTACAATCTTCATATGGGAGGATTCCAATGAAAAAAGTCATTTGGTCAAGTTAGACTATACCTATCAAGGGTTATATTTGATGGGTGTTTAACAACGTTTTGCTTATTTAAGGGTCAAACAGATGAGTGATGACAGTTATGTCAATTTCATGGGTGACTTAAAAATTTACCCCCATAAATATATAACAAAAGAAGTTAATGATTTTGTTGGGTGAGTCTCCAAGATAAGTATTACAATATGCAACACCCACATTACTAATGCTTTAAGATGAGTCTTCAAGATAAGCATAGACTCATCGAGAGTGGCTCTTTGGACTTATTAGAAAAAAGTTCATTTCTGTTTTAAGTCACACCATGTTATGTTAGATTATACACACTTAAGCATAAAGCATGAAAATTGAGGCCTCGAGCTTAAAGGTGGAAATTCACACATGCCCACATCCTTGGGCCATTAGTATTCTATATAAAACAATAATTGGTTTTATTTGTTTATGCAAGTGAAATAATTGTTTTTCATTTGATTTTGAGAATCTTATGTAGTTTCTTTAGTGTTGACACATTGGTGATAGATCTCAATTTTTATAAAATATGTTTATTTGTTAGTTTGATTAGAAAACAAATATATTTTGTCGTGGGATATTTGAAATCTCAAATGTGTGGTTACCAATGATATCATGCTTTTGATACATTCACGCTTTAATCTAAACGCAAATGAGTTTGTGCCTTTCAGGTGTTACTGTGTCTACAAGAAAGCTCTATTCTTCTTCTTTGTTAAAAGATTATGAATTTCTTCAAAATTCATACATGCATATTATTGTCCCATGAAATGTTAGAATTGATTATCGCTTCAAATGTTAGAATCCTCCGAAAAATCTTATTTAAAAGTAGCTTCAAATTTGTTTTATTATTTATAAGGTCCTCTCAAGTCCAATTGATCAAATTGAAAGCTAAGATGGATTGTTCCTCTTCAAAATACATTATAGTTAACGGATTTAACCAAGCTACTTCAAAAGTTTTCAAAAACGATTTAACATAATTTGTAAAATATTTGAAATTACATAAATAGTGTATATACATAATTGCACCAATTCATTGGTTAGTTTTGTATTAGAAATAAACATGGTTGATTATGTTTGATTTTTTAAAGTATAGGCACTCTCCAACCTAGTAGGGGGGAGATGTTGTAGTATTCTTCTCTAATGTGTCTTACTTAAAGGTTAATAGTTTTGTATTAGGAATAAACATAGTTGATTATGTTTGATTTTTAAAGTATAAACACTCTCCAACCTAGTATGGCAGAGATGTTGTAGTATTCTTCTCTAATGTTTCCTACTTAAAGGTTAATAATTAAAGCATTATCGATTCATCTTAACTCGAGATCTACCATGGACAAAGAGGAATCAGAGCTCAAATCTCTCTCTTGAAATACAAACCTCTTTTATAGTGAAAAAAAAAAGTTGATCCTTTTCGACACTTGATATATCTAAAACTATAATAGATCTAAACTAATATAAAACATATATATCTATAATATTACTTAGTTGAAATTTATTTTATAATAAAACCATAATTAATATATTTAAATCATAAAACTTATATTAACAATATTAACAAAATTGCATGATAGGTAATATTTAAATCATAAATCATGATTAAAAATAAAAATCGGGGAAATTTTAAAAACGAACCTGTCTTAAAAATTTTCATGACAGATTACTTGTCAAATTTATACCTTAAAACCCCTCTATCTATATATATATGTGTTTTTTTTTATTTTAATACATTCTTATTAATATGTTTAAATATTGTTGAATAATATCAGTTTAATATATATGCTAAATATTAAATTCAAATACAACACAATCATAATAGTTTGTTGTTTTAGTATTAGAATTGATTATTTTATTGAATTTAAAAGTTACATTGAATCATTATCCATCTAATCTTTTCATTGAACGATTATTATATTTAACTATTATTTTAACTAATGTTTTAGTTGAAAGATTATTATATTATAATTAGTATAACTTTATTAATAAATATGTTTGACATATGTTTTTTCTTTCTTGGTAAAACTAGCTAGCCTTTTATATTATATTTACAGTGAAATGTTTACAAGTAGTGAAGCAGGACTTCCATGGCCGCCAGTGGTGCCTTGGGTGACTTAGATTGACTCAAAAAGCTCCCACGCAGGGGTAGCATCAACAACACTTCCAAAATTCCTCCAAAAAGACTAACTGAGGCAGGAAACCTTTCCAAATTGCATATAAACAGACCCAGACACATTGAATTAAACATAAGCATGCCTGCCCATGCAGGGGCGTTCTTCATAACCAGACTGAGGACTGATACAAACAAGACAAACTGAGACAAAACACGACCAAAACAAACTGGACAAAATAAGAAGCTGTAGGTGAACAGACATAATGCTAACCCGTAGCCTTTGACCCGCAGCAAACAAAATCCTGGACCCGAGCTGAGTGGAAATAGCAGGTGCTGGAGCGCGCGCGGGAAGGTCAGTCAGCGTCAGGAATTTTCTCCTCCACAATGGTGCACCATCCTTGACCATCAGGGATTCCTTCCCACATGGCGGCCCATTTGTCCTGTGCTAAGTCTTGAGATTTCTTCGCCTGGGGGATAGAGGGAACGGCCATAATCTCCTTCCCTGAGGTACCCTCCCCACTTGATGGAGGCAGCAAAGGACCCGCCTTTCCAGAGCCCTCTGGGGGTGGATCCTCCATTCCTAGAGGCATCTCTCCTTCATTCCCTTCCGGAGCTTGAGTAAAAAGCATTGAAAAATGTGCATTAATTCCTGGATTGTCCATGGATTTGCCTAGGGTGAACACCACCGAGCCAAATGCAGGGAGGGCTAGCTCCCCTTCGCTTGCGTTGCCAACCTCCAGGTATTGCCCAGCTTGGAGTGGCTTGACCCCTGCCCTCCTATAGCAATAGCAGCAGCATCAATGGTGGTGCTCCCTCTCTGCCGGTAGGCGCGAGGATGAGCCACGTCCAGAACCCCTCCTGCAAGGTTGCCGTTGTCGTAGCCTCGCCATGGGCAGTTCTCCTTCTCCCTTGATAGCTTTGAGCGAATTGTGAGGCCAACCAGAAGGCACAATTCGCCGCCAGAACCCTCCAAGCACCACCACCACCTTTGAATTTTCCAGATAAACCTCTGAATTCGCCACCAAAACCTCTGAATTCGCCCCCAACAACTCTGAATTTGCCACCAGAACCTCCGAAATCGCTGCCAGAACCTCTAAATTTTCCCCCAGAACCTTTGAATTTGCCCCCGGGACCTCTGAGTTCGCCACCAGAACCTCTGAATTTGCCACCCGAGCTTTTGAAATGCTCTCAACTTTCCTCTTTCTCTCAGAACAGGAACCTGAATTGGAGCGTCGAGTTGCCCAGAAGGCAGCTTGAGGTGGTGGGATAGCCGCCCCCCTGCAGGCCAGCCTCTGCGTCGAATGTCTCTACAATCGCAGCTCCTTATCAGCACCAAAACAATGAATTGATAACTGCATCTCCCTGCCTTGATATCCCTCAACATTCCTTTGTTCGAAGCGCACCATAATTGCCGCCATCCCTTCAATCTGCTCAGCATTGAATGCACAGAGCATAAACCTCACAGGATTAAGCCTTTGACGGCTGAGTCCTTCCAGCATTTAATTGATCACGGGGCGGCACATGGTGGACATGTGGTTCAGCCATTCGTGACGTGCCATCACCCGCATCTGGGATGTTTGACATATGTCTTAATCATCAACTTAATATAATTTATATTATAAACTTAATATTATAAACCCTAACATTAAATTAAAAAATCTATTTTTTAAAATATTTTATATTTATATATTAAAATCCAATTTCAAATGGTATATAATTTATATATATTAAAATTAAAATAAAAAATAAATTTATTTTGAAAAATAAAAATAAAGAAAGAAATAAATAAAAATCATTAAAGAAATTTAATCATTTTTCCCAATTTAAAATAAATAAAAATTTAATAATTGATAAACTTTTAAATTACGTTATTAGTATGATATTTTCCAAATAATAATTATTATAAAATAAGATAGATATACCATAACAAAAGGTAATAATTAATCATGGAATTTATGGATAGAGTAGCTTTTAAGTGTGAATTTTTAGAGTTTTGAGGATTTATTATAGCCAAATTTTGATTTCTGTTGTTTAAACTAGTTTTTATATATGAATTCAACACTCTAAAAACCCCTGGAGTACTTATCATGTGAAAAGTTCACGTATCAAACTTGGAAAAAATTTGATCCTCAACAAATAATAGATGAATTATATATATATATATATATAATATATTATTTTTTCATAAATAACATTTTTATTTTATTATAACTTAATTTTAATTTATATTTTTATGTAATTGATGACGACATATATATAATAATGCAAATATGATTTTAATATAATTAACACATTTTGTATAATAGATCATTTTAAAATATAATCCAATATAATCACATATAATATATATATACAATTAATACATAAATATGATTAAATAAAATTAATATAATATAGCTAATTAATAGATATGGTTCAAATAAAATTAATAATAATACAGTGTACTTGATACTTTCAATATAATTTAATTAAATTAAAGTTTAATTTAGTTTTAGTATACTTAACCATTTAATATAGTTTCAATATAATTAATATAATTAATATATTTGATAGTTTAATATAATTCAATTTTAGCATAGTTGATAGTTTAATATTGGGTGGGTGTAAGTCGATGATAGTTTCTCATGATGTGTTAGTGGCAATTTAAATTGACAATATGGTGTGAAAGGACGAAATGTTGAAAAATGAATTAGCTTTGTGAATATATAATTTATGTTTATAGAAGTTGTGTCCAACTATGTGAAGTTGTGTCCAAAATATAATGCATAGGTTTCTATTAATGCATCCTTTGAGTACCTAAATCATATAATCTTGCCTAATGTTTTTTCAGAAAGTGTTGTTGTGCATAACTAATAATTATTTAATATACTTTTTATTTTTTGTAAGCTTGGCGGGATCATTTTCATTCATTTTCTTCAAAAAATGACAGATTGCAACAAGAAAGTAACTAGTTATGTGGCCTCAACCTACCGAGAGGGAAACTAGATTTGTTGGCCACCTAATTGCATTATATGCCATCCAAAAGCATAATAGTTTATGACTGACAACTAATGATATATAGGCTTGAGTATCCTCAAACTTTCTATACTATAAATAACTAAATCCTGAAAGAAGAGTCTGTAATTCTTCAAATGACAAAAATGAGAACCAAAACTAATCCAAACATGCTACTAGTCACCAGAAGAATCCACTGGAGTTGGCTCCTATTCACTCAAACCAGGAAGTTCAGTCTGTGGGAGGCAAGAATGTGTCTTTCAATGCAGGTGAGATGCCCATTTTGTTTTGAAGTTGAAAATGAATCATTTGAAATTGTCCATGCTCACCCTTGGAGGAATCCACAAAAATATTAGCCATAGATTTGGCTACTATGTTTTTCATTAACCAGCCAAGAAAAATTATCTGCTTGTAATGAGAGGACCTTCCTGTGGAATGACTAGGGCTAGGCACCAAATCCTTCTAATCACCCAAGTCAATGTTTGTGTCTGCTGCTTGTTGACTCAACTCAGCTTCCCAACCCGAAATGCATTGTCGAACCCAAGGTGGATAACCAAAATGAAATGCTTGAGCTGCCTCTTGAATAATATGAGAGGTTTTTTTGTGGCCTCTATTTCTCATTGGACGAGGATGGGTTTGGCTACCTGCTCAGTTCAGGCCAAGTTTCCTGCCACATCCACGACCACATCCAACCTGGGAACCTTTTACCGAGGCAAAATGAGCCATGTGACTCTTGAACTTAGAACCCTTGATGAGATAGAACTTAGACCAAGGCGATAGAACCTTGGCCTCACGACGAGAAACAAGCTTAAAGTCACATAACCTTCACAGAACAAAGAAACCTATAAATTTAACAAGGCATGAATGTAGATGGATGTAAGTATAAAGGAGGCCTACCCAACAATAATCATCGATAATGTTTTTGACCTAGCCTCGAAGCCCAAGGATACTCAACTAGACCTCCTCAAGGCGACTTGGGATATGGTAAAGAGACAAGCGACTATAAACCAATACCATGAGAACCCAATACTTATGGACCAATACATCCAATGAGCAGTCAAAAAAATTGCCATAGAAAATCATGCATGAATTGTAAATAAAATTCCATACCAGACAACCCCAATA
The DNA here is from genome assembly GCA_000404065.3 of Pinus taeda. NCBI lineage: Eukaryota > Viridiplantae > Streptophyta > Pinopsida > Pinales > Pinaceae > Pinus > Pinus taeda. The sequence continues at coordinate 22,314 of APFE031434279.1, forward strand.
CATTCCCATACGAGAAAGAAGTATTCCAAAATATACAAAGACAATAGTGCAAAATTGAAACAAACCATTATAAAAATTTGTGGTTTCCTTCCAACAACCACGGGAGAATTGCCATCGAATGCCAGACATCGATATATGACCACTCCTCCAGAGAACAAGCAGAGAGACTAAGAAAACAAGGGAGGTGAGGCTAGAGAATCCTAGAAAAGAAAAATACTCGCTAAGAGATACCACAGTAAGATGGAGGCCGACTGCAACAAAGTGGTGAACTTCTTGGAGCATTGCCTCAAGCCTGCAATGATCAGCTAGCAAACCTATAACCAGATCCTTCCTCAAAACATGGAATTTACTTATCACTATTGTGGAAACGATACCATAAAACCTTAGCTTAACTTCGGTTTTCCACCTTCTCCTATGCCATAAATGTTCTACAAGCATGATGTCACCTCTCCATATGACTGAAGTGTGCGAGAGGTGGTGTAACTTCATCCTCTTACCTTTCCCATAATATTAAATAGTTTGAAAATCCCAATGCATCCGTCTCGCACCCCGATCAAGGTTATTTAATTTAAAATTTAATTATTTAATAGATTAATATATTGTTAACAAGTTTAATGTAGTAATTTAATATAATTTATTGATTTAATATAGGTGATAGTTTCAATATAGTTTATTCTAATTATATAATTAAATATCATTAAATATATAATTGAATATCATTAACTATATAGTTGAATATAATTTTAAATTATTTTGTAATGCAATGTATTTTAATATAATTAACCATTTAAGAGGTGGGAAGTGTTGAAAATGCAGTAAGAAAATCTCAGTTTGACTTTGCCTTGTCAAACTAGAGAAAATTTGAATTTCAAATTCAACAAAAATCTTGGAGGTAGTTAACTAAGCTGACATGGAACTTGTCCCCCAACTAACTTAGTTAATTTGAGTTGGGTCAGATTTAGTTCAGTTCAGTATGAATGATTGCTAAGTTGTAGCAATTTGTTTTAGTTAAATTGAGTTATGGTGAATTAAACTAGTTATAATTGTTGGAGGAACTAGTGGAGGGTCAAGATGTGGAAGTGTAACTTCAAACACACTTAGTGATATATCAGTTAACCAATCAATCAACCCAAAATAATTGATGTATGGATAGCCGAGCTGAAGATTGCATCGATGGCCAATCTGTCATGCCAAATGGTTTTAATACAACCGCTCTCTACTTTTTAATCATGTGATATGATTTTATTGCTGTCGTTTTTCTTATATCCAAAAGCTGGCTTTTAGAATGTGGATTTTCAAATGTGATATGGTTTTTTCAATGTTTTAATGCTGCTTCAATATAGATTACGTTTTTATTTTTGTTGTTTCAATGTTGGTTTTACAGGGTTAAAATAATTAAAAACATATATATATATATTATATATATATATATATATATATATATATTATATTATATAATATATATATATATATATATAATATATAGTGTTTTAATGGATTTATATATAATGTTATGTAATTAATAAATGAAATGGTTTTTAGGGTATTTTTATGACTAATTTTAATCAAAATTCTAGAGTGATTTTAAAAAGCTTGAGTTTAAGTTGTTTAATCTGTAGAATTCTAGTGCTACTGGGTTTTTAAGGGTGTTAAATCTATTTGCAGATTCAGAAATGTATTTTAAACAACAAAAAATTACAATCTTCATTGAAATTGTATGGCACTATTTCGATGAAAAATGTCTATAAAAGGTTTAATTTGACGAATATACTTTCCTCATTTAACAGTAAAACAAGTAATTACTATGTCAATTTGATGGGTGACTTAAAAATTTACAGCCATATAGATAACAAAAGAAGTTGGTGATTTTGTTAGCCAAGACTCGAAGATAATGATCACACTATGCAACACCCACAATACTAAGACTTTAATATGAGTTTTCAAAATAAGAATAGACTCATCTACAATGGATTTTTGGACTTATTAGAAAAAGTTTATTTATTGATAAAAAATGAATATATTACCTAAATGGCTCTCCAAGTGAGATACCTAGAGAGTTCCCAAGCACTACACGCAATACACAATTATTCGATCAGGAGAACAACGCAGTACATATAGGCTTTCTCACAATCAAGGTGGTTTCAACCACTCCCTAGATAGTAGGATCTGAGACCTAAGATAGAGTCTCAATCCTATCATCATCATAATAGTAATCTAACTTTAGCTTTCTCCATTAATTTCAGCTCTCCCGCTTAATGGAGAAAGGGTACTGAACAATAACATATGCCTGCTGGTCTCAGTCTTAGCTAGGCTTACAATTAAAACATGAAACAACTCGGTAACATAGGTTTTCATTTTTGTCTTCTTGCAATTGAGCCCATACTTGTTCATCTTAATTCGAAGCTTCATTTTCACTTTCCTCGCCATGAGGTAGTGATGTATCTTCACCTCATGTCTTCCCCAATGATGGAAAGCTTTAATTTTTATTCTCTCTCTTCTCAAGATTGTGGTAGGTTGGATAGGAGAATTTTCCCTCTCACTATTTATGGTGTCAACCATCTTAAAGTTAGCTATGATGTCTTCATCATTCATTGATGTAACGACTGCACACATAGGAATATTAATGAGATCATCACAATTTACATTTAAATTTTCTCCAGCTTTGTCTTCTTTTGCCATGTCTTTGCAATCAACTTCATGTGGCTCGTCCAATTGATCTTGAACACTTTGTTCCTCTTCACACCCTTCCTGAAGATCAACTCATGTCTCTTCAATATCAGGATTTTTCACAACAGATTGTGCCTCTTGATTCTGGTGGACATCAACAGAACCACATTTTTTGAAATTTCTTCTGACTTGAACATACTACCCATGCTAATTCCAAATGCCAACATGTGAAAATCATCATCATCATAATCAAAAATATCTAAAAATATAGACATGTCAAAGTCCAACTTATCCCGCTTCGAGATTCTTTTTCGACTCCACATGGTCCTCAAGCTCCAACAACCCCGTTACCACGTAGGCAGGAAACTTCTCCCTTTGATAGCTCTTCAATTGTAGAACCTTGTAGACTGTGGGTTTTGTGCCCTCGGCTATGGCGATAAGCAACAAAACGACCTCTCACAAGTTGGAAACGTTCTCAATATTTAATTCTGATACACATATTTTTGAAGATGGGTTGAAATTAGCAAAACAAATTTGCATTTTCTACGGCATATAATAATTTAGAAGAAACTTTTCTGAAATGACTTTTAGATCTCCACAACCTGCACTTTCTAGGTTACTCAAAACAATAAAATTTCCAGGAAAAATCTATTAGATGACGAAAAAAATTAAACTCCACACCTCAATCACGATCTCCTTCCTTCTCGGTAGATGCATCCAACTTTCTGCAACTGTAACAAGAAAATTACAGTGACTCACAACAAAACAACAATGTTGAGGAACCATCAACAACGCCATAATTTTTCTACTTGGAACCTCCTAAGGAGACCTTCACCACTGAGGGTTCATTCGAGACCCTTGATTTGAAATTCCAGGGTCAAAATTGGGATTTCGTAGAAGAATTTCAGAATTATCAACTGTTTGCTTTGTTGGAAAATGCGTGAGATATGAGCCACGCGTAGGATTATATGAACCAAGATTTTATCAGCCAAGACATGTTCTTTGAGGGGGAATTTTCTGCAGCATGGACATTGGAAATTGCTAGTTATATGTAATCAACCCATTGTTCGCAATATTTCTTAGACAAAGACACCCATTCTTTGAATCAATTGGAAAAGTTTACAAAAGACTTTCCAGAATTGTGAGACATATTAATTGCACAAGAGATTTTAACATCCCATTTTGTTGTTCGAGGAGCTCGCACTGTCAGCTCTTCACCTTTGAGTGCTTATGCAATGAAATTTCTAACCAAGGCATCTGTGAGGAGTCTGGCATGACCCACTTCAAGTGCTTATATATTGTCTACAACCATGCATTGCATCAAACGAAGCACTGCGAGCAACAACATCAAAGTAAAAAAAACAGATATTTATAGGAACTAGAAGATCTAGCCAATTGCATAGCCATATCTCTCGGCAAAGTAAGCTTGGTGGACATCCAATCAATTGAATGCTCAGATTCACGTCTATTCTCACCCTCTGATGTATGAAGTATAAGTTAGACAAGTATAATCTGGACACAACGTCATGTGTCACTTCGATCTACACAGTATACACCCTGACTGTGAAACAAATACACAACTTTGAAAATTGAATGCCCAAACACTGATCCTCTCAATCCTCTTTAATAGCAATAGAAAATCAACACATGGCTCTCTACACGATGCAGAAAATGCATAGACGGCTCTCTTCACGGCAATCTTGGTCGGAATGAATGGACAAACCAAAAAATGAATGACAAATAAACAAATAAATATCACCTCATCGGTGCGAATAAAGATCACCTTGTCGGCGCGACTTAGCACCTCGGACTCGTGAAGGTCTTCACACATGTACACCTAAAATCTGCGAAGACTGACAAAATAAAATATGTGTGTAGTTTGACAGTGGGGTTGGCGCGCTTATGCACCTAAAACTTGCGACGCTTTCGCTTCAGTTACACTTTCCACTCACTTATAGGATCAACAACCTTGAAGCTCTTATACCATGATCAAAAATGAATATGTTACCTAAATGGCTCTCTAGGTGAGATACCTGGAGAACGCCCAAGCACCACACATAATACATTTCTCTATATCAATCAGGAGAACAACCTAGTACATATAGGCTTTCTCACAATCAGGGTGATTTCAACCACTCCGTAGATAGTAGGATTTGAGATCTAAAATTAGAGTCTCAATCCTATCATCATCACAACAGTAATCTAAGTTTATCTTTCTCCATTCATTCCAACATTTATGTTTTGATCACACCATGTGATCTTACATTGTAAACAATTAAGCATAAAGCATGAAAATTGAGGCCTCAAGCTTAAATGTTGAAAATCACACATGTCCACACCCATGGGACATTAGTATTCTATATAAAACACTAACTTTTATTTAGTACTTCAATCACTAGCTTTAGTGCAGTTTATTGAAGAGAATCCCTCATCTTCTATTCAACTTAGACATGATCAAATTCTGAAATTAGTAGAAGAGAAAGAAAGCCTGAATTGTACATGCAAAACATCAGCAGATTATTAAGTCATCTTTCGATGCAACTTCAACTGGCTCAAAACATTTTTAAGTTGGTGATCTAGTTTTGAAGTGGGACAAAGCCCATGAAGATAAATGAAAACACACTAAGTTCCAAAAAATGTGGCTTCGACCATTCCAGATCAGTGAGAAGATAGGCCCTTCTACATTCATATTCCAAGATCTATAAGGAAAGAGAGATTATCTTCCTGTTAATGGCCTTATCTTGAAAAAATTCTTCAATTGAGGAGGTAAACCCTTCTCCCTTTGTAAATATTCAATTTTCAGCAGAATTTGTGTGAATAACTTATTTTATACTAGGAAAATAAAGTTGTGAAAAGCCTCTCATTGGTCTTTACTATATTGAAAAAGTTACTCAAAAGAAAATAGTTTTGATATTTACTTTTAAGAAATGGAAGCATTAAAGGAAAAGGAAATTTCTAGGAAATTAGGTATATTTAGATTCTAAAAACCCCATTATGTTTTTGTGAAATCTTCTCAAAACTTAGAAGTACTGTAAATCATTTTAATGTTTTAAAAAGCCTGAAAACAGTTATCAATACAGAACATAGACTGACTAATTCTTAGCATCTTCAACTCTTACCCTATCATCCATATTCTCTTAAGGAGAAAATTGTTCGTCCCATCCATCAAAGTTTATAATTACTTAGAGTGTAATTCTAAAATATACTTGATATAAAAGATAAGAGGTCTTATTACAAGCCTACTTACCATGATCATAGGGGAATAGTTCAACTGACATTACCAATACTGCATAACAAAACAGGGTAATGGCTTATAGTTATAAGACAATGGGTCTCATCACGAACCAGCTTGTTCAATTAAATTACAACCAGTGAATGGCATTGTCAACAGCTGGCCACCAAACCAGGACAATGGCTTTTTGTCTTACAAAATAAGGAAAAAAAGGAAAAATTAATACATAAAATATGGAAACATATCTTTTGGATTCATTCTTTTTAATTATGGTCTAAAATGGATGGAATAATGAATGATCAAATGGTTAAAAGCTAACCCTATCGAGACTGTAAATGTTTGCTGGCAGCAGAGGCTCTACCTATGACAAAGGAGTTATTATAAAAGCTAAGTTGGAAAAGTCTTTTGTTTCATCATTATCAACCAATTAAGGTTTACTTAAAGCTTAGAATGTATTTAATTCTAAAAACAAAAGGAAATAGCAAAAATCGTTATCATTATGTTCAGAATTTATGATCACCTAGTTATAATAGATTTTCTCTATCAGGTAAGGTTTCCAGATTAGGAAAGTTTAAATATTTTAATTAATTTCTCAGAGATAATTGTTTCTCCCAGTGAATTGCCAATTGTTGTGCTATACAACAACCCCCCATTTCATAAAATTTTTATACAAAATCATAATATGAAATGGGTCCCTTTTAAAGTAAACTTAGATGTGTGAATAAATTGGTACTAACCCATCATAAGAGAAACCCTTATGAAAAGACTTAAGGTAAATGAAAATTTTAAAAAAGTCTTTCGAATAGAAATAAAGTGGGTCTTTAAAAATTATAAAATCCTTCGTTATTGCAATAAAGCGATCGCAAGATCGCATATTAGAATAACAAAGGAAGCATGCAAAACGATACATCCATTCTCTTCGATCCGAAAATCATATCGCAATCGGATATCAGGAAAGGAAAGATGTCAAAGCAACAATTTAAAAGAGCCTCCCTCATTTCCTTGATGCGATAAAGTATTTCACCATTGGCAATCGGCAATAACAAGTCAACACATGATTAAAGGCACACTCAAATCCTCTGATGCGATAAAGCACATCACAATCGGTGATCAGGGAAATCACATTGACACAGTAATAAAACCCGAACCCATTCCCCGATTGTGATGCATTAACAATGCGCATATCTTGAGAACATACTTAAAAGGTCTACATACATTATATCACCTTTCGGTGATCAGAAATGTTTAAAACAAATATTAAAGCCTTTCCTTTCATGTTACCGATCGTCGATTTGCGATTTACTTTTGATTATCTGCCAAAGAAATCTAAGCCACACATGAATGAATCATTTGTCATATAAACGACATGATGAACATTTAAAACCTCCTTTACCATGATTGACAGGTTAAGTGGCTAATCAATGAAGCAGTTAAGAGTAGATATTTTCATTAGATTTTATCCATGACGATCTTATTGTGATCCATTATCACATGCTAATCGACATAATTCCTTCTCATTTTCATATTTTATTATAGCATCATTTCTCTATATCACATTTTTCCCACCGTTTGTGCAGAGCTATGCTGAAATAATAATTTTGAAACAAATGGGGAAGAAATCAAAGAAATCTGCAACCGCAGCTCCTCCAACAGTAGTGCAGCTAGCCAAAGATATAGGGCCAAGCAAAAAAGGGTTAATCTTAGACACTACATGCCTCTTCCTTGGAAATACTAGTTGGGAGAGAATTTACAATTTAATTGAAGCAGAGGAGCCCGAGGAAGTATAGGAAGAAGCTACAGCCGACTCAACTAGCAAATTGGGAGCATCCCTCAAAGATTTAGCTTGCTCATATTTGCACAGAATAGCAGCATGAGAAAAGATTCTTCCATACACTAACATAGTGAGATGGGTGGTAGAGGAAATTCCAATTTCAAACAAAACATTTTGCACAATTAACGGAAGGATTTTTGGTTCATTCCAGCTTGATGATCTAAGGAAAATGTATCACTTGCCTGAATCTGAAAAATGGTACAACAAATCCTTCCTAGAAAAAATTGCAAATGAAAACGAGACAGATTTAGCCCCAATTAAGCAGTGGAGACAAAACCCCGAGAAGCACAAACACGAGTCATCAGGTAAGTACTCCGTAGACTCATTGTCTTCTCCTTACTGTTATGCTGGGTCTATGATGTGTAGATTGTGGGGGATACATGACTCTGCTAAATTCACCATTGAAATGGTCCCTTTAATGGAAGCAATAGTTAATAGTTATGTGATGGATTGGGCAAACATTTTGTCTAACAAATTAGCTACAACGATTCTCGAATTTAGATCAAATACACGTAAAACTACCAGGACCATTCCCCCTTTTTATTACAGTGCTTATATTATGGACACTCTTTGTTTTAACTCTGAATATCTGGTACTTGGATGGAGATGGACTCCCGAGGACCCAAAGCCAATCCATATTTATCATCAAATGTTATGGAAAGCCCACCACAAAGATCATTTGTACAGGATTTGCAATGGTTTTATGTTCCTTGTCTATTATGCTATTTTTGATAAGCCTGCCCTGAGGATTTCTAAAGAAGCAGGGATAGACTTGACTGCAGTTGGTAATTGGTTCGAAGAAGACAAGTTCACTTATATAAGGCTTTTTGGTAGCCTTACAAGACCCCATGTCCTTCCTCTGTATGTGCCCGATAAGCTATTAGCTTGGGAATTGGCCTACCAAATAGCAATAGAAGGGACATCCAAAACTCTTAGAAATTCTAAGAAACAGGTATGGCCTACATTTCCTCTAAGATGCAGTGTTTACACTCTTCATGATTACAAACATGCAGAAAAGGAAGCAGAAAAATTACAAATGCTCAATCTTGCAACCATCCCCAACAGCCAATATGATCATAGAAAAGTTGCCTATAATGTTCTTGAACAAGCCAAACTTGCAAAGTTTGATCATTAAAAGGATGAATTTGATAACTTGTTTTCCTCAGCAGAATCATTATTTCAGGTAAAAACATTGGCCAAGATTAGGTATAAAGATGAAGGGCTGGAAACGCTCAATAGGCTCAGAGAACAGAGGTTGCAAACTCTGCCTCTGGACTTATTAGCTACCACCCCAGCAATCTAGCCAAGCAAGCCTGAACAACAAATTGGTGACAAATCCCCAACTGTGGAAAAAAATCCTGAGAAAGGAAAAGAGCCAGAACAAGGGAAAGAGCAGGAAAAAGGTAGTGAACACATGTATATAGATACTCAAATCGATCTGAAGCTCCTTAAATAATGACAATAGTTGAACTCCATTATAAGCAATCCTGATAATGCACAGGGTTTTAGTACACCTCAAGCGACAATTGGTCACAAGACAGCAACAAGTATGGTTCATTTTGAAGGAACCAGTGGCCTCCCTATAAGCAAAGATATAGAGATAATTCCTAAAGATCCATCGGATGAAATTGTTTTGCAGATAGAAGAAATATCACCATTAGATGTCTTTTACAGTCCTAAGCATAGGGATGTAGTAAAAAGACAAAGGAAAAAGAGAAGGCTTGATCAATCTTCCCTTTTACCTGCACAGACAGAGATGGCTAATGTGGTATGGAAAGAAGAACTCAATCCTTCTGAAGACCTCACAAAACTCTCTCAGTATGTCGGGGCCTACTCGACAGCTACTATGGATAAATGTGTCTATTTATTATCCTAATTAGAAAATAACTATATTTTGTTTTGGGATATCATGTCTCTCTATTCTTCTTCCTTGTCAAAAGATTCTGGATTTCTTCAAAATTCATACATGCATATTATTGTCCCTTGAAATGTTAGAATTTATTATCGCTTGAAATGTTAGAATCCTTCAAAAATCTTATTTAAAAGTGGCTTCAAACTTGTTTGACTATTTATAAGGTCCTCCTCAAGTCCAAGTGATCAAATTGAAAGCTAATATGGATTGCTCCTCTTTGAAATACACTATAATTAATGGGTTTACCCAAGCTACTTAAGTTTTCAAAAAATATTTTAACATAATTTGTAAAATCTTTGAAATTACATAAATAGTGACTATACATATTTGCCCCAATTCATTGGTTGGTTATGTTCGATTTTTAATGTATAGGAACTCTCCAACTTAGTATGGGGGAGATGTTGTAGTGTTCTTCTCTAATGTGTCTTACTTAAAGGTTAATAATTAAACTAGTACAGATCAATTTTATGTCCAGATCTACCAAAAAAGAGATTTGATCCCTCTTAACACTTGGTATATTTAGAATTAGAATAGATCTAAACTAGTATAAAACATATATATATTATATATATATATAATATATATAATATATATATATATATAATATATATATATATATAATATATATAATTATATATATATATATTATAGATATATAATATATATAGATATAAATATGATATTACTTATGTATCTAGGCTGGTATAAAACATATATATCTATAATATTACTTGGTTGAAACTTATTTTATAGTAAAGCTAGAATTAAAAAATTTACTAACACAGAACATAAAACTTATATCAATTATATCAATAAAAAAATTAACAAAATCACATGATACATGATATTTAAACAATGGTTAAAAATAAAAATCAAATGACATCCTTAGCGCAATTTTTAAAACAAATCCATCATAGGAAATTTTTTAATTGGTCAAATTTATACCTTGACCCCTCTATATATATGTGTGTGTGTGTTGGTTTTTCTTTATAGATATTTTAATACTATCTTAATATAATATTAGTTTAATATATTGCTATTTAATATCACTTTAATATATAGCTTAATATCAGTTTAATACAATACAATACTTTGTTTTCAAAATCTAGCACTGATTATTTTATCTAATTCAATAATTATATTAGATAATTATTTGCTCAATGTTTTTGCTGAAGAGTTGATATTGAATTACTAATTTACCAAATGTTTTTTGTTAAAAGATTATTACATTATAACTTACACAACTACATTAATAAATGTGGTTGATATAGGTCTTAAACGTCAATTTAATATACTCTATATTACAAACTCAAACATTAAATTAAAAGATTCTTAAAAAAAATTAAATATTTCTTAGAATTTATATCTTAAAATTCCATTTAAAATTATATACTTTACATATTTTTTAAATTAAAATAAAGTATTTTATATAATTCGAAAAAAAATCATTAAAGAAAATTAATTATTTCTCCAATAATAATAATTAATAAAAGATAAAGGTTTAAATTAAATTTATTAATTATAATTTTCCTAATAATAATTATTATAAAATAAAATTTATGTACAGACAACCACCGACGGTAATAATTAATATCATGGGATTTATGGACAAAGTATTCTTTAAGTGTGACTTTTGGGAGTTTCACCCAAATTTCTGACGTGAATCCAACCATAAAATCTATGGCCAAATTTTGATTTGTTGTTTAACCTAGCTTTTGACTACATATATGGATTCAAGACCATCAAAAACCCCTAGGGAACTTATTTTGTGAAAAGTTCACCTATCAAATTTGTGATTTCAATGAGTCCCTAATGGATTCAAAACAAATTAAATCAGAAAATAAACCAAAAAACTTGTTGGACACCTAATCCTAAAGGGTTAGCGTGGAAGCTGAATGGACAAAGCAATCCAAGAGACCTTGGGATCTGAATCCCAACGGTCACCAAATGTACTATAAATGTATATCAATTTGTTAATAAAACAATATTGCATGATTTATCTTTCTGATTGTTCTCCCTCACCATGTGTGTTTAGCATGGTATCAGAGCCATGATTTGTGGCCTGTTTATCTCTTAATAAAGCTCCCTTGAATAGCGCTGGCCTCTGCACCTGACTCTAGCTATTTTAAGACTCTCTTATGCGTTACCTAACCTCCATCACTGTGTAGCTGCATTGTGAGACTGTTCACCGGTTATGAATTTAAATGCGTCGAATATGAAACCGTTTTGAACGCTGGCCATGTCCGTTTTGTATGCTGCGCCACTGTTTTGATTTTATGGGTTATCTATCTGGATGGATCGAATATGAAACCGTTTTGAACGCTGGCCATGTCCGTTTTGTATGCTGCACCACTGCTAGCTTCTCGCAGGTCTCGTTACCTATCATGAAAGACATGGTTTTCAAACCGCCTGTTATTTTGGGCTGTTGACCATCTGCCTCGTCGTTCCCCAACCGTCGATACCTTCTCTTTGCTGCTGGCAGAGAAAAGAACGAAACGGAAACTGAAGAACGAATGGAAATCATCATTTATTGATGGACTGTCATGCTTGTCATTCCCTGGAGGCCGGCCCGATTTGTCCATTTACAAAGCTAATTCAAATGCCCTTTTTCTTTGGGGGTGGAACTATGTATTGCATCCAGACATATTCGATACATATTCTGCATTGAATGGTATTATGCTGAATAGTATTCTATGTTGAATGGTAATGTTTTGACTGCGTTTTGGGTGAACATTGCGTTGTTAGACATGGAGTGACTGTAAACCAGTATTATTGTGTTGCATAATACTGTGTTACCATGATTGTTTCTTCATTAACGCCTCTCTTTCCACATAGTTAATAATCCTCACTCAACACCAAAACACCTCCTCTGCGTCAGTGAAATTGTGTTGGCGTGTACACCATGACTGTCACCATGGTTGTGGTTGCATTGCATCAGATTAGTACATACACCGTCTGGTTATATGAATGACCGTTATATGAACGATGTCCCTGCATGTTAATATCTCACCACTCCAGTTCAATATGTATCGCTGGTCTGACATGCGGTTTTAATATGTAACACTGGCAGGAATGACAAATAGAGAATGACACAGATAGCGCTGAGGAAGGGGCATTTCTCAAAAATGTTCGGCACTACCATTTATGCAGAATGATAGATATAGAATGGTGCAGATAGCGTTGACGGAAGGGGCACTTCTCACATTTCTTCGGCACTAAAATTTATGTAGAATGACAGATAGAGAATAGTGTAGATAATGCTAAGGGAAGGGGCATTTCTCACATTTTTCCGGCTGTCACGAATTTGAATTGAAGTTCTATCGAATTGAATTGATGCTCAAACTTATTGTTTGTTCAATATTACATTGTCAGTATTCAATGTGTGATTGCTTTAGTAGCATATAGGCAGAGCATTTGTTTTGAAAGGGAAAGGTCAATCTTTGGCGGTGGAACTCACAACATCTCAGAGCCGAACTGCCCTGATATTTTCAAAAAGATGCATCTTCCTTGTCTGCATCAGTTTCTGCAATCTGCCGTCTGACTGCCTTCCACGCGTGACATTTGAGTGCGTTGTGATGCTTGTGGCAATTGTCCAAACTGATTTCTATTCTACCACATCACCCTCTGCGCTTTCATATTCGAGGGCTCACCTTAACGATGTACAATGGTAACAAAGACTCACCTGTTGGCATCTTCACATTGTTTATTCTCCCTTGGGTGATCTTCAGTTAGACGTATGAGACCTGCTCCTCGTGCGACTTGTTTGGACAGAGGAGCGCACAATGACGAACTGCAGCAATTGTTGTGGCTCTTGAGCTGGAGTGTGGTGCTGGTCCATTTTTTTATTATTGAAACACAGCTATTTCTGCCTGCAATTGTCGAACTATTTGTTCGAACGAATCTCTCCCTGCAATTGTGGAGTGGTCCATTTGATCCAGTGATCTGCTGGCACCGTATTGTTAATTCAATTCTTGGTCAATCTGTGCCCTTATTGTTAGTTCAATTCTTGGTCAGTTTTTTGTCAAGAGGAACACGTCTCCTAGATTGCTGAACAGGCAGAATAGTGCGACTTCGCGATCCGACATTTGGATGTGCGTCGTCCTTCTTTGGAATCTCTGTCTTCGACCGCGATACCCCAGTTGCTGCAACTAAGGGATTTTCACAAGATTTTAATCTTTGACTTTTCTCTTGGTCTAAATTTCCAGCGATAAAGAAAAGATTCTAGACATAAGTATTGTGAGTGGGTGTTGCTTATTCATTTGTTCATAGTTATGACCAGTTCTTAAAAGGTGTAATTTTGACAATGGAGAATATGGTTAAAATTACTGAAGTATTAGAATTCTTGAAAACTTCGATGCATTCTACTGATCATGATACATTAAAAGTCAGCAAAGTTTCTCTCATAGACATTCAAGTCTGTCTACAAAATGCACAAGAGAAAATTGTTTTTTTGCAGCTTGAAACTCAGCTACAGCAAGAAGAACTACAGCAATGGAGTCATCATTCTGAACCTGTTTCTGTTCAGAAGACTAAAACAGACTC
>APFE031434283.1:0-24526 GCA_000404065.3 Pinus taeda
GGGACTACCAGCTTGATTTTTCATTATGTTCCTTTCAATGTTACAATACATATTTATACATGCCGAAGAATCCAATACCATGGACCGAAAACCATTGCGTCCAAAACCATGGATCGAAAACCATCGCGTCCAAAAAACATGTGTGAAAATCATGCACAAAACCATAGGTGGGTCCTCCCAACCTAACATAGGGTCCAAAACCAAAATTTTTCGGGGCGCTGCCCCGAACCCCATAAAGTGGGGTTATGGGTACCCATCAAACCCCCTGTTAACTATGTGGAAAGAATATAACACAACCCAACAAAATAAAATATGTCATAAAACCATTCTTATAACCAACATATAACCATAATAATGAAAATGATAGAAAACCATGAAAGCCACATCACAACAAGTACATTTACTCATAAAACAAAAGAGGAAAAGAGATCTTATTAACATATGAAAAAGCTAACCAAGTTACCACATACCGCCTGATGATAGATTGGGCTGATCCAAATATTTCTTTTAGATAATCACCCTCATTCTATATTCCAAGCATGAATGTGGGACTCACAACAAAATAACCAAGATTCTTCAGGCTTTTCCAAAATCTTTCCAAAACTAGTCAAGGGATTCCTAGGCCCAAACAACAAACATACACTATCAGGCTTTAAAACAATCCCACCAAAATTGGTCAAGGGATCACTAGGCCTTAAACGAACTTGGATGCCTCCAGATTTATTGACCAATACCTTAAGGAATTTTTTTGTCTCCACCCTTAGGATTTACCACAATCCCACCATTACCGGTCAAGGGATTCCTGTGCCATTGGGAACTTTCCTAAGACCACCTCACCTGGTTCCAAAACCATCCAGAAATCCAAAGCTCAATCGAATAAACCAAATGAACATCCGCTAGGATTTTTTTTCCCAACATTCATCTTGGAATACACATTGCATGACCTTGGTCTTATTTTACCTTTATTAACATTATTATATGAACTTTTAACTTGACTAGCTACAGACCCCTCCCCCCTTAGGGGAACATCATCCTTGGTGTTGTATGACACATATAACCAACAAATTGGTGAAAACAAAATGTACTGCCTATGAAGCTTTATAAACTAACTTGTTGCAATATTTACAATGACATACTACTGAAAACATGGAAATCATACTATTTACTGGAGCTTTATAACAGAACCCATTACAATATTTATAATAAAAACCATACATAAATATGTACATATACCAAAACTCTTTTGCCTCAATCAACAAACAATGAAGGATACATAACCTGCATCATAAACAAAGGAATCCAAAGGCTCACCCCTCCACCCTCAAAGTAATATTACCATTCACCTCCTTCCCAAGAAGTCTAGAATCCACATCCAAAGTCAAAGTCTGCATCTAATATCCAGTTCTACAATCCTTGTGCTACTTGTTCTCTCAGTGAACAGTTACAGACTCATTGCTCCAAAGCACACTCCTAGTGTGAATTTGTTTCCATCTCGCATTGCTAATAAACAAAACAAATCCATCCCTTTACCTTCCCTTCTCTACTACCCAGTCCCTCAAGAAATCTAGTAACCCCCTTTCGTGCAGTCACTCACTTTCCAAGTTCCTTGGCACCCCCTTTCCTGGGCGATCCATCCCTTAGCAAGGTTTCCTCACATAAGAAGGTTCAAAAACCAAGGCATAACCCTTTCTCAAAGCCATCATACCGTTCATAGCATGATCATGGAAATCAATGGACACTATTGGGTACCAATGTCTGACAATGGCCCTACTCCAGAAGTGGTTTACCAACAAATTGTTTCCTGTTCCAATTCTTTTTATTGCTGCTTCTAATTCTCTAACAGTCAATCCAACCACCCAAACCAGGCATTTCAACCATGCTTTCCTGTACCAAGCACATAAATTCCATTAGATTCAAAATCAATTGAAATAAACTTGAATCATACCTCATTGGTGGCCCATCAATAAGGTACACTTGCAATTTTGTTCACTTCTTGTCACAATAAATCAAATCATCATGTATAAACATATCACATCCGGTTAGCTCAAAACACAACCATCATAAATAAAAGTCATAGATCACATGCATAATTAATACAGAAATAAAATATTGATATTTATCCTGCAAATAATTCTTTGCTTCTCCCTCTGTTCTTTGTCCTTTCTATACACACACCAAATCAGTTTCCACATCCAGCAAGAACCATGTGCCTCCGCTTCTCTTAAATCATGTACACATACACATAGTGTACACCACACACATCAAGCCACACATGTCATACAACACCACACAATACATGCACCTACACCCAACATACAACACATACACCTACACCCGACGTACAACGCAACACATTCACCTACCCCTGGTGTACAACGCAACACATACACCTACACTTGATGTACAAAAAAACACATACACCCAATGTACAACACAACACATACATCTACGCTCGGTGTACAACACAATGAATACACATGTCATGATACCTTGAATATGTAATGCACATACACAGTATCACATGTACATAACACAACATGTATGACATGCACACAATACCACATGTACACAACACAACATGTATGCCATGAATGTACACAACACAACATGTACGACATGCACATAATACCACATGTGCAACATGTACACAGTAGCACATGTACTCAATAGCACCTGCACAATGTGTACACAACATCACATGTACACAACACCACCTACACAACATGTACACAACACCACATGTACACATCATCACTTGCACAATGTGTACATAACATCACATGTACACAACACCACCTACACATTGTGAACACAACACCACCTGCACAATGTGTACATAGCATCACATGAACACGACACCAATTACATAATGTGAAAACAACACCACCTGCATGACATGTACATAACACCACGTGCACACAACACCACATGTACACAACATGGAACACACACAACACCACATGTACAATATGTACATAGAATTACATGTACAACACGTACACAACACCATATGTACAATGTGTACACAACACCACATGTACACAAAACAACATATACAAAATGTACACAACACCATATGTACAAAGCACTTCATATACCACACATACATAACACCATCTGCACAACACCGCATATACCATATGTACATAGCATTGTCGGGTTGTGTTATATTCTTTCCTTGACTAACCCTAGTAGTTAAGCTGGGGGGTTAGAGGGGGGGTAGAGTTCCCCCTTCATTGCACCGGGTGCAATGGTGGGGTCACAGGGGGGGCGGAAGCCCCCCCCTGTTGGCGGGTTTGTGGGGGGTGGTAGCCTCCCTCTACGGGATTCAGGGTGTTGCCCCAAGAAATTTTTTTTTTGGACCCTATATTGGGTGGGCGAACCTACCTATGGTTTTATGCATGGATTTCGCACATGGTTTTGGGCGCGATGGTTTTCGGTCCATGGTATTTTGTAGATCTGGTCAAGGGAACTACGATTATGTTCCAATCTAGGGTTAATGGATTTGGGTTTATGGATGATTTGGCATGTATATATATGCATTGTAACATTGAAAGGAATATAATGAAAAATCAATTTGGTAGTCCCGGTTTTCAGATCTAGGGAAAAATATTTGTGTCTATTTTTTTTTATGTGTTATGATCTTGCCATTGTTTATTTTATGTTTTTAGAATTTGTATGCAGGTAATTTATGTACGGGGTTAAAACCTACATTTGGTATCAGAATTTTTTTGCTTGAAGGGGACGCCTTTGCTGCTAAGGAGTTTTTCTTGGGCCTGTGGTACACCCTGTTCAGTGGGAGATATGTGGGATCGATTCTTGTGGTGAAAGAAGATGGCGAGCAGTGGAAAGATAGAGATCAAGAAATTTAATGGTTAGAGTTTTGAGTTGTGGAAACTCAAAATGGAGGATCGGTTGGTGGATAAAGATAAGTGGATCGCAGTAGATCTGGGTACTAAACCAATGGTAGTGTCCGATGAAGAATGGAAGAAGTTGGATCGGAAGGCAAAGAGAACAAAACGATTTTGTGTCTCAGATTTAATATTGTTGAGTGTATCATGGGAAGCTACGGTGAAGGCTTTGTGGGACAAGTTAGGGACTTTGTACCAATCTAAGTCTCTTGTGAATAAACTGTTCCTACAGAAAAAGTTGTATAACCTGAGGATGAAATATGGAGACTCAGTGACAGAGCATCTGAATGCATTTAATATTGTGGTAAGCTAGTTATTATCTATTGATATTAAAATTTCAGATGAAGATAAGTGCATCATTTTATTGTGTTCTCTACCAGATTCATGGGATAGTTTGGTTGTTTCAGTAGGTAGCAATGCAACTTCCTTGCAGTTTGATGAAATAGTCTCATCCTTGCTGACGGAGGAGATGAGACAGAAAAATATGGAGAGCCAAAATGGTGATGCCTTGTCTATACAAGGACAGTCCCAGAACAGAAACAAAAATAAGTCCTTCAGTGGGAGATCTAAATATCCAGGAAAACTTGTAAAGGTGTGTTGGAAATGCGGAAAGGAAGGGAACTACAAAAGGTAATATAAATCTAAAGCTCTTGAGAAAGGAAACGGATCTGATGATGCTCCTTCTGTAGAGGCGAAAACCACCTCAAATGACGATGGGGATGTGTACTTGGCTTCTTCTTCAAGTACACATGTAGATCATGAGGCATGGTTGATTGAATCAGGTGCATCCTTTCACTTCACTCCCCATAGAGAGTGGTTCTGCAAGTATGATAAATATGATGGTGGTGATGTCTTCTTAAGGGATGAAAGGAAGGCTAGAATCATTGGTCATGGAAAAGTCAAGTTGAAGTTGCAAGGTGGAAGGATTAGAACACTTCTAGTTGATCTACATATTCTTGCATTATCCAGAAATCTGATTTCCATACGAAAGCTGGATGATGCAAGTGTAAAAACAATGTTCGAGAAAGATACCTGCAAGATGGTTCAAGGAGCACTCGTATTGGTGTGGGGAGTTTATATTGGAACTCTGTACAAGCTGCAAGGTAGCACTATTATTGATGGGTGTAACAGTTCTGTGGTTCCTGAAAGTGGAGCAGAAAATCTAGTGGTCTCTGGAGAAAAGACCATGATATGGCATTAAAGGCTTGGACATATTGGAGAGAAGGGCCTTTGAATACTTCATGGTAAAGGTATGGTAGAAGGTATGTCTAATAGCTCTTTGGATTTTGATTTCTATGAAAATTGTGTATATGGGAAGCAGAATTGGGTGAGTTTCCCCTCTGGTGGTAAGAGGGAAAAACAAATATTAGAGCTTGTGCACAATGATGTGTTTGGACCTGTGTCAATTCCATCACTGAGTAAGTATGTGTACTGTGTATCATTTCTAGTTGACTTCTCAAGGAATACATGGATATATTTCCTCAATAAGAAATATGAAGTCTTTGACAAGTTTAAAGAATTTAAGGCTCTGATGGAAAACCAAAAAGAGAAGAAGATAAAGGTGTTGAGAATAGATAACGGTGGAGAGTTTTGCAAGAAGGAATTTGATGAGTTCTATAAGAAGTGTGGTATAGCACGACAGATGACTACTCCATACACACCTGAGAAAAATGGATTTGCAAAAAGAATGAACAAGATGTTGATGGAAAGGGAAAGAAGCATGCTCAGTGGTGTCGGATTATGACAAGAATTATGGACAGAGGTGGTGGAGACTTCATGTTACCTTTGCAATAGATCACCTTCATCAGCGTTGGAGGATAAGACTCCACAAGAGGCATGGGCTGGTAAGAAACCTTCTCTTTCACATATACTGGTATTTGGATGTGATGCATATGTACATGTTCCAAAGGAGGAAAGAAAAAAGCTGAATAGTAAATCTGAAAAATGCATATTTATTGGGTATAAGGATGGTTTAAAAGGTTATAAGCTTTTGAACCCAGTAACAAGGAAGGTTGTGTACAACCAAGATGTGGTGTTTAGAGAGGTGAATGATTTTATTAAACATGAAGTCCTAACAAAGGAACCTGAGAAGATAGAGTTTGATCTAAAGGAGGAAGAATTAGACTCTATAGTAGAAGAGAAATCAGAAGATGAAGAGCCACAAACTCCAATTCTGAGAAAATCAGTTTGAAAAATAAGGAAGCTAGAAAGGTATAGTCCATCTGCTTTCTATTCAAAATTTCCTTGATATATTACTGATGATGATCCCAGAAATGTGAAGAAAGCAGCAGATTCAGAGGATGGAAAACTCTGGAAAGAGGCCTTGGTGGATGAAATGGCATATTTGCACAAAAATGAGGCTTGAGATTTGGTGGAGTTGTCGGCTTGAAGGAAACCCATTGATAGAAAATGGGTTTTCAAGAAGAAGATGAATGCAGAAGGAAAGGTAGAGAAATATAAATCTCGATTGGTAGAAAAAGGTTATTCCTAGGTGTCGGGAATTGATTTTGATGATATTGTTTCTCCTGTTGCCAAGGTAGCTTCTATTATATTACTTTTATATGTTGCTGTTGCTTTTGATTTTGAGGTAGAACAGATGGATGTGAAGAAAACATTTCTTCACAGGTATCTCGAAGAAGAGATCTACATGAAGCAACCTGAAGGCTTTGCAGTTAAGGGTAAGAAAGAACTAGTATGCAAGTTAAAAAAATTATCTGTATGGGTTAAAATAGACACCAAGGATGTGGTATTAGAAATTTGATATGTTTATACGGGGACTTGACTTCACCAGAAGCAAAACATATCATTGTGTGTATCTTAAATTAATTGGTGATGGTGTTACTTATCTGGTCTTGTATATGGATGATATGTCGCTGGTTGGAAATGACAGAGAAATGATCCAGGATTTGAAGACCAAATTGTCCTCCAAATTCAACATGAAAGATCTTGGTGCTACAAACTATATTTTGGGCATGGAAATTAAACAAGATCGTTCAAAGAGGAAGCTCTGGTTAAACCAAAGGAAGTTTGTCGAGACAATACTGCAAAGGTTTAATATGCAGGATAGTAAACCGATGAAGGTTCCTATTCCTGTAGGTGTAAAGTTATCTGTTGAAAAGTGTCCCAAGACATAAGAAGAGGAGGAGGACATGTCCCGTGTTCCATATGTAAGTGCAGTCGGTAGTCTGATGTATGCAATGGTATGTACTAGACCATACATTGCACATGCAGTGGGAGTATTGAACAGGTTTATGTCAAAAATAGGGAAGGAGCATTGGACACTAGTGAAGAGGGTTTTCAGGTATTTGTGTGGCACTAGTGATTATGCTTTGTGTTACCAAGGAAGACTAGGATTGGACAGAGTTTTGGACATTCATGGCTTTGTTGATGCAGACTGGGCTGGAGATCTGGATCAGAGAAGATCTACAAGTGGGTATGTGTTTAACCTATTTGGAGGTGCAATTAGCTAGATGAGTAAGAGACAATTTGTAGTGGAATTGTAAACTACAGAGGCAAAATACATGGCAACCACTCATGCAAGCAAGGAAGTGGTTTTGTTGTAGAGATTGTGTTCAAGTATGGGGTTAGTAGAGCGAGCTATAAGGATAGGCTGTGATAGCCAAAGTGAAATTTTCTTGGCAAAGAACCCTACTTATCATTCAAAGACAATAATTTTATAACAAAATAACAAAAATAACACAATAAAAAAATAACACGATAATTTTTTGAAAGCATTTATGTAAAAGTAGATGAATCATTTCTTCATAATGAAGTTCTTCCTCAAGTGCAATTGAATCCTATTATATTTCAAGAATTTGCATCAGAAGAACAAGAAGATGAAGAATTTAAAGAATATCAAAGATAGGAACATGGATCCTATGCACAAAAAGACTCCATCCATATATGTATAGAAAAATCATCTAGATGATCATATTTTGGGGAACAAAGATGCAGATGTTCAAATCAGAAGAATGATTGCAAGTACATCATTTCAATAGAATATGGAATTTTTGTCACTTATGGAGCCACATAATTTGCACAAGATAACAAGGATGAGCATTGGATTAAAGCCATGAATCAGGAGTTGAACTAGATTGAAAAGAATCAAACTTGGGAATATGTTCCAAGACCTAAGGAAAAAAATATAATTGGAACTAAATGGGATTTTAGAGACAAAAATAATGAAAATGGATAGATCGTGAGGAAGAAAGAAAGACTTTTATGCGAATGTTATGTGTAATTTTAAGGCATTGATTTTGATGAGACATTTTCTCTAGTGGCTCATTTATAAGCTATCTGAATGTTCCTAGTTTTTTCTTGTTTCAAATAATTCAAAGTATATCAAATGTATGTAAATTCAACATTCTTGAATGGATAACTCAAGAATGAATTATTTTTTGAACATTCAGAATAATTTTAGTTAACCAAAGACAAATATTGTGTATGCGGACTTAAGAAAACATTATATGGTCTGAAACACAATCCTAAGGCATGATACTCTAGATTGGTTGGTTATCTTCATCAACAAGGTTTCAACAAGGGATCGACTAATAGTAATCTCTACATTAAGACTAAGGGAGGTAACATATTGATAGTTGTTGTCCATGTGGATGATATTGCTATTGGTAGTGATGATGATTCCATGAGCAAGAAGTTTTGAATAGGATGTAGAAAGAATTTGAAATGTCCATACTAGGTAAATTATCATTTTTTATTTGACTATAAGTCAATAAATCCAATACCGACTTCTTCATATCTCATCCAAGTATCTTAAAGAAATGTTTGGAATGGAAAATTGTGCCCCATTCAACACTCCTATGGTTACAAGTGGTAAGCTTAACAAAGAAGATGAATCCCCTAAAGTAGATCAGATAATCGATCAAAAGCCTTCTCTATTTAACTAAATCAAGACCAGAAGTTATGTAGGCTATGGGACTAGTAGGAAGGTTTTAATAATGTCCAAAATAATCTTATGTAAATGTAATTAAAACAATATTCAGATATTTGCAGGGCACTAAATATTACAATTTATGGTATCCTAGAGGAACAAATCTCACTCTTAAAACCTACACTAATGAAAATTGGGCTAGAAGTGTGGATGAGAAGAAAATTAGTAGTGGAGAAGTATTATTTCTTAGATAATTTCTAGGCTCTTGGCTAACCAAAAGGCAATCTTCTATCTCTCTATCCACCGTTGAAGCATAGTATCTTGCAACAAATACATGTTGTACTCATGTACTATGGATGGAGAAAAATTTGAAGGATATTCAAGAACATAATGCTCATCCTATTTATATCATGTGTGATAATACCAATGAAATTAATCTTTAGAAAAACCCTATCATGCGCTAAAAAACAAAGCATATTCTCATCAAATATTACTTTGTAAGAGAAAAGTTGTGGATAACTCAGTCAAACTAGAATATATTCCAAGGAATAGATTGTTGATATTTTCACTAAGCCTATACTAAGGAAAAGTATAAAATATATTATAAAAAGGATGGGAGTGGTCTCTTCCTCACTAGAAAAATTATCTCATTAACATTATCCCAGGTTGCAAAGGGATATCCTCCAACCTCCAGTAGGAGGAATATGTATAGAAGCATCGATAGTTGGCCTAAGGGGGAGTTTCTATCAGGTCCACCGGAATGTTTAAGCACAGAAAAGAAAAATGATATCAAGAGGAGCCTTTTTGAGGTCCACGAGAACATATAAGAACATTTGGATCAACAATGGTAGCATGGTCTCAGGGGGAGACTTAGTTAGGAAGGAAACATGTTATCAAGAGGAGACTTTGTCTAGTTTAGAAAACAACACACAAACAATTGGAGAAGCATAGGAAGTATGGTCATAAAGGGAGAATTTATAATATCACATATAGTTTATGGAGTTCTAAGAGGTATTGAGAGAATAAAGACATTGAAAGATATGATAGATAGAAGAAGATAATCTCAGGGGGACTTTATAGGATCATGTTCACACATGATTATGGAAGTATTGATAGACAACCATGGCCCTTTGTCATTGATGTCAAAGGGGTAAATAATGCATACATTGATACAGACATTGAATTTGAGCAGAAGGAGCAGCAATGTCGGAGGAGAGAATGCATGCATTGATATAAGGAAGGAAAGAGATACATGAATTCATCTTAGGAATCAGATAGGGAAAGTCCTCACTGCTATGAAAAAGAGAGTTTGATACATGTCAAGGCTTGGTTTATTGACATAAATGAGAATCTATGTCCAGTGGTGTTTCTGTCAATGACAAAGGGGGATATTGTTGCACGTAGTGTTGTCATTAATATAAAAAGGTCCCATTGATGTCAAAATGGAATGCTTAAAGAAGTAGCAATGTCACCTATGGAGTAGTATGATGACCCGAGCTCGTGTACATTCTACCAGTATCACCTATGAAGCAACATGATTGCCTAATCTCTTGTACATTAGCATCACATGCAATATAAGAGGCTTGACAATTATTAAGTTTTTGATGAAGTTATGGTGCTCTAATAAGCCTATGGATAGCATGGTTAGATTTTCCTTGAGAAGACCTTTCCAACAATATATCATACTTTCAAAAATACCTCCTAGATGAGAATTTATGGCTTTTTGAAAAACAATAATAGTAGAGGACCCAAATATGGGGGAAAAACTCAAATCATAAAATCTATTGAAGAATGTGAATGGGTCATGGTCATATGGATTCCAAAACTAGCCCCAAAATCCAAGGCAAAAGTTAGTGGCATAGTCACATGGTCCGCTTGGTGAAAATATTAAGGTGAAATTCCTAAATTAATGACACGACCCATGGTCAAATTCATGAGCTTCAATCACCCAATTACATATATGAATATCCTTTCCATAAAGGAGAGGAATATGAACTTGTGCAAGCAATATTCCAAGTTTTGAGTTCGGAGGTATTGTTCTAAGGTTGAAGTTTTGGTTTTCGTGTGATCGAGTTTTGAGTAGCATTTGGGAAATGGTCAAGTTTTTAATTTTAGTTGATTGTGTCTAATAGAGGGTCGAGCCACATTAGCATCTATTGTTGGAAAAGTTGTAAGGTATTCTTCTCGGGTGATGAAGTTCTTAGTAGTGTTTGGGCCAAGGCCAAATTTTTATTTTGGTTGATCGTATCTAATAGAGGATCAAGCCATATTAGCATCTAATATTGGACAATCCGTAAGGGCTGTTGCAAAAGTGATCAATTTCTAAGTTTCATTTGGGCTATGAACGAGTTTTATTTTGGTTGATCGCATATAAGGCACATAAGGAAGTGGTCGGGATCCACTTCCATTAACATATGGCTAAGCCACATTAGTATTTGGCGTTAGATCATCGTAAGTCTTGTTGTTGAGATAGAAGGGATGAGCCAAGCCACAAATCCATTTCAAAAAAGAGTCGAGCTTCGTAGCTAATGACAGAAAACCGAGCTTCATAGACATTGACAAACAATTGAGCTTCATAGCCATTATTAGACAATCGAGATTTGTATCCATTACTATTTGACATAAGAACCATTGACAAAGAGTTGAGCTTCATAGTCATTCCTAGTTGAGAGAATATCCAATCTCCATAGCTATCATATCCAGAGGCTCAGCCGAGCGCCATTGTTATTGGACAAAACCCAAGAAAAGCTCCATCGTTATCATACAAAGGATGAATTAAGATCCATTGAAATAAGAAAAAGGTTGAAATTCTATTGGGTCCTATGGTTTAATTGTGCCATTAGATGATAATCTTATTTATTTCAAGTCCATCGGCACTAGTTTTGTGGCTCATAGATTCGAATATTGGCTCGTTGATTTTGAAGTCTTTGCCACTCCAAGGGCATGGCTGAATAAAGTTTCATGGGTTTGGAAAAAGCTCCACCATGTTGGCACATGTTATGGTGATAGAGGTCACCAATACTTGGATTCTTCTTGACCATAGGTTGAGTCGCCATCACATGTAGACAATAATCAGATAAGTTGGAGTGTCAATGTTTGACTATTGTGAAGGTTTGCAATACTTCTATGAGGACTTATGACGGGGTCAAGCCCCCACTCTTTTTAAGGTATGATCACATATTGTAAAGTCAAAATATAAGAATGGTATGACAAGCCACATTGTGTAGCCTAGTTGGTAGAAGATGTGTATGGTATAATTGACGTCATGGGTTTGAAACTAGTCATCCCATAGGTAAGAAGATAATACTTTATTTCCCCCTCAAGTTTACATTTTGTAAAACATTTAAGTTGCCAGAAATGGAAATTTTGTAGAGCTATAGTTAGAAAACACTCATTTTGTAGAACACACCCTGAAAAAGACTTTCTATATAATAATTAACTTAATCTTGGGTTATATATGGTTTTTTGTGCTTTCTAGACTCATTCTTGAGTCAAATCGGATTCTGGAAGAAGCATGGTGATCAAGGTTTGAAGGTGGACAGTTCTAAAGGTATGAAAATCCTTGTTGATATATATTTAATGACCAAAATATATAATGTATGGTTTAGAGGCTTATGAGTAGGTTGTAGTGATGTTGAAGAACCGGATTCCAAGATGAGTTGTATGTGACCCGAATGATGAGTAGGTTGGAACAAAATTTGGACATGACATGATAGATTGTTGAAAGTAGTAGGAAAATAATAGTTTGAAGAATATTATTGAATGAAGAGTAGGTGGATCTAGTTTGAAATATTTTGAAGAGGTTCACAAGAGGTTTAAGAAGGAAGTTGGTGCCCCCATTGAGGTCGATGCCTCAATCAAATTGGAGCCTAGAGCAAGTCAGAGCTTGCTTATCTTTGAGGTTGGTGCCTGAATCAAGTTTAGCCTACAATGAGTAGTTGTTTTCATATTTTTGAGGTTTGTGCCTCAATCAGGTTGTAGCCTACCGCAGGTAGTTTCTTGCATATCTTGGGGGTGGGATCCTTTAGTAGGTTGATCCATTTAAATCTATGCAACGAATTGAAGAAAGAAGAAGAATATTTTGTGGTTTTCCACTATATGGATTTCCACATAAAAATCTTATGTCCCCTTGTGTTGATGTGATGGCCTCTTGATACGTTTTTGAAATTATAGTTTCATGATGCATTGTTTTATTTATTAATATGTTGCAATTGGTTATGATTGGTTGCCACATTGCTAATTGATGAAAAGTTGTGAAATAGTAAAATAGTTTCCACATTGATTCACCCCCACCCCCATTGTGCTCTTAGGTCTAACGCTTTGGGGGAACCTCCTTTTACAATTAATATAATATATAATACAATTGATGCTCTAAGATAGGTCATAAAATACATATACATATATATAATATATATAATATATATATATATATATAAATATAAGATGAAAAGGGGGTACAATTATAATAAAATGGGGCCATGAGGGGTTCTAGCCTACATAACAATATAACAATATAAATTTAATTACTCAATATCTAATGCTTAATAAGGATCATTAGGGTTAACATGGGGATTATGTAGGGATTAACAAGCTCCTCCACTTCAAACAAATGTTTTCCTCAACACTTGAGTAACTACTAGTGATTCTGTAAGGATAAATCATCTTCCCATGTCATCTCTTCCACTGGTAGGTTATTTTGTTTGATGATTTACTCCACAAATATCGGTTTACTTGATTTCTTAATCGTTGTTTTAAGTATTGTTTCTACTTCTAGTATGATTTTCCCTTCTTCATTTATCTATGGTACAGCTCCCAGATGCAAATGAATGCATGGTCACGATTTTGATTAGGTGGAAGACCCTGAGGCATAATTTAAATGCCTCAGGATTATTGTTGACAAATTTATGGATATCCCCTGGCATAAATGATATTGGTGTTTGAACATTTAGTGAGCACAATTGTGTGGTTGCAACCTGGTGCCCCTTTTTGAGTAATTTTTTCATTTCATTAGATCTTATCACTTTATAGGGTTTCCCTTGGATACCTCTAAGCTCTTTTTCCTTTTCTTATGATGTAAGTATTATGAAGTTGTTGATGCACAAAAACATTTCAAGAGTTCCACAAGCCATTGTGGGTGTCTTCCTATCTTCAACTCCATTTATATGAGTATCATGTGGTCTGACCATCATGAGCCTCCTCCAAATAAAAAATATCTCTTTAATTCCCATTGAAGAATGCACTTCATGCCATATTATAAATTCAAATAATAAGTGGGTTTATCATAAAGAATTGCATGCCTAAGCCCTCCTTATCTTTGTCAAAAGAGTTGTTCCTCCCTCTCGACCCCTTTGATGTATTACTATTCATAGTGGCGCTTTTATCATATTATAGCCCCTATGTCATGAAGTTTTGCCTCTCTCCATTATTGTAAAAGTATAAATATGGGCCTCTCTTATTATTATTGAGCCTATTCATTATTAAATCTAACAAATGTTCATTTTATGGAAGTTCAAAAGTGGCCCCTCATCTACATTGATCATTATGAAAATCTCATGCATGTTTACATGCCAAGGGTGGTCCATGCCACAATTTTCAAGGCCCACCACCATCAATGCCCCCCATGTCATCAAATTACAATGCAATGAATGTATTTTATATATGTAGCATTGTATTCCCCCACCTGAATATATGTGTGTGTGTGTACATACATACATACATAACATTGAAAAATAACATGGAGAAAGGATCAAGACAAAATGTCATTGCATGTACATTGTCATATCAGTGGTGAACAACTGGAGCGAGCATTTGCATGGGTATATGTCCATTTGAATGTCAAATAATTCAACTACGTGGAATACTAGAATCTGTTGGAAAATTCAATCAAGGTCGAGTAAAATATGGGAACCAGAGATCAAGAATGAAAAAGAGAAGAGAGTTATATTCTTCAATGGGAAGGTGTTGCATGTAGAATTTGCTCTACAATTAATATGAATGGATGATGAAAGAAATATGCACATGGGTTGTGAAGTTGAACACCAAGGTCAATATGTGATTCAATATTATGGAGGCTGTTGGATTTCACTGTAAATTAGAAAAAGAATATTGCAAATGGAAAATAATTAAATAAACAAAGATAAATATGGTCGTAATTATCTTACTACGCTATAATTTTAACACAATAACCTTGGATAATAATTGAGGTAAAGATAAATATCTGGAGGAAGTTGGGGTAGTATCGTATTACAATGTTTGTCTAGTAGTAGAGTTAGTGAATTTTTCCAATTTTCTAAATGACAAAATTTCACTTTGTTGCTTATCCTCTCGCTTTATCTTGAATTTTAATTTGAGTTTATTACCCAAATTATTCTTGGGGAACATAGGATTTTGTGCAAGCTTATGTAATGTAATTCACGTGTAATTTGTAATAAAAAAAATAAAAGAAAGGAAGATTAAGTCCATAAAAATACGTATTAGAAGCATACATTAAATTTATGAGCTAGATGTGATGAAAAAAAAAACAAATAGTTGTCAACCGGTTCAACGAATCCAATTACATGGCACTCATCCAAAAACCAATGGAGGATGATCTAAAGCATTCATTTCCTTAGCATATTTATAAAGGCAAGTAGAAAATTTAAAGAATAGGTACCCACTTTCATACCTAGATGATCCCCTATTTGTTGCCTCTTTCAAGTGTCTCCTAGAACATGAATGTAAAGCTCCATTGGTTAACATTTGGGTAAAGGATATAATCTTCTTGTTCTTTGTTGGTCAGTTTAAATTCGACTATGCATCACCTTCTCACTTTCATGCATATTCCATCCTGCAGAGATGTACCTAGATGTTGAAAGTGTAATAAAAAAAAAATTCCTTTGTTGGTCATATTTCCCTTCAATGTTTTCTAGCATTTGGGCTTATGTTTCTTTATTGATGTTTAAATTTTACTTTTAATTTTGTAAAATTGTGTTATTCTACTTCTTTTTATTATCGTGAGTTTTGTAACATATGTGTTTCACTTTTGATGTCATATAAATTCTATGTTTTTTACTTCATTTTATTTCTTTTATGTAAACCCTAACTCTTTTAAATGATGTCCTAACTATCACATTTTTTTTAGTTTATTTGATATTTTATTTTAGTTATTCATCTTCTTTTAATTTAGTTTTACTTTTGTACATATTTTTGTTTATGTTTAGATAAGAATTGTTTAATTCGCTATGATACTCCTTAATGCTTATTTTTGTCTTGTTTTAAGAAATATCATTCAATATTTATTTAATTACATATCTCACATAATTTTTTAAGATTTCAATTTCATAGCAAACATACAATACAACAATCAAACTACATCATGAAGGAATCATTTAAGACTTAAAGGATATCTTTACCTTTTATAGCAATGTTTAATTATTGTATAATGAAATCCCATTCATTATAACTTAATTATGTGTTTTATTTAATTAGTTAAAATTACTTATTTCATGATATGAATACATCAAACAACAATTAAAGCAATTCTTAAGGTAAACAAGAAACAATTGATATACAAATATGCCTTCACTTATTTCGATTATTCACTTATATGTTCAATATTTGATATAAATATGAGAAGGTATAACATTTATTCAATTGTTTATACATAAATCATATTGTATTGTAGTCAATTATCTTACATAGGGTTAGGGTATTTAGGTTTCTGTTTTCTTTTATTTTCTTTTGTCAGGGTTGTTAGTTGTAGGATTGCTCCTAGTCAGCTACGACTCCTTGACAAGTGAGAGGGTTGAGTTTTGTTACTATTAGCATGGATTCAACTCATACTTGTGAAACTATAAACCTTGGGATAACATTCCCATTTATTTCTCGTCATTTATCGATAATTTCGAAATGTTGATGTGGTGCTAGAGCGACACCTAACCCCGAAAAACATCAACAGAAGTGATATTGAAAATTAAATGTCATTGTTCCTAACGATTGCAACCAGTGGACCCCTAATACAACATCAATACAACCCATTTGTATTTCAATCATGGGAATATCTAACAAATACTCCCCTATATTGAGCTTAATACTATGGCACTTCCCTAAACAATTTATGGTTCCTTTATTTGTAATCATTACTTGAAAGGCTCTAGAATTGAATATGTGAAACAATTAAAGTTTTTATAATTTGTAATTGATGAAATTATGGGTGTTTTTCGAATCAATCAAAATTGTTACCTTTTATTTTTGATATATACTTCTAGATAAAGGGTTTGTGGAGTATTTATTTTAGTCAATGCATGAGAGGATATTGTTGCAGTAGGCTCTTCTAGCTCTAGATATTGTGATTGTTCCAATTCTTGATCTTCTTCCTCTTCAAATTCTATGTAGAATAATTTCTTCTCACGGCATGTATTCCCTTTACTATACTTGTTGTCATAGTTGAAACATAGTCCTTTTTCTATTCTTTCATCCATTTGTTGAGGAGTCAATCTTTTCGGTTTAGGAGAGGGAGCATCATCATCACTATAGTTATTAGCGACTAATTTTCTAGTAGCCATATTTTTTATTTCAAGTTTTTTTTCTAGACTGAAAGTATGCTCTAGAGAATTAGATTCAAAGAGATGCACCTCATGTCAAAGCTTTCCTTTAAAGTTCCCATAAATAGTTCTAACAAATTATCCTTTGTAATATTCTTTTCTCTAAGACTCAACTTTTGAAATTGTTGAATGTAATTTTTAACTAGAACGTTTTGTCAAATATTTACCAATTGATTGGAGAATTTATTTCTCTGAATATTCCCATAATGTGCTATCAATTCCTCTATAAAAATGGGCCAATATATAATAAAATCATTGTTACCTTAATAGACCCATTGATACCATACCTATTGGTCTTGTTCTAAAAGCATGGATGCAATATTTACCTTTTGTAAGGATTCCACTTGGTTTAGATATAAGTATTGCACCATTTGAAATAACCATGTTATAGGATCATTACCATAAAACTTTGTCATGTCGATATTTAGAATGTAGTAGTTCCTTGGTGTTGACTTGAAGCCCTAAGGATGTGAATCTTGGATTAAAAATTCATGATTATGGTTCTACGATTCAATATTTGTGCTCTCCAATTGTGATAGCATACTCCCCATATGAGATTGATTCTTAGCAACATGCTTCTCCTTATGTTCATGATTTCCTTGGATCTACACATCCCTTTTAGGAAGCTTCTGCAAGAGAATATTTTACATGGAAATCATGGATTTTGTTATTTTTTTTATTGTTTTCATTCATCTTCTTTTCTGTTTCTTCCTTATTTTCATTAATCTTCTTTTCCATTTATCCTTCTAGTTTTTCTTGAGAACCTAATAAATCCACCTTTTTAAACATACTAGCATTTATTTCATTAACTTTCTTCTCTAGTTGAGATAACTTAAATTATAAGGCTTCACTTTCTTCATGAGTCAAGAATGATACTTTAAGATATTTAATAGGTGTAGCAACTTTCTTTGGAGGCATGCTAGAAAATAATATTATTCCTCTTTATTAGAATTTAAGTCACAAAAAAAGAATCTTCTAATCAACAGTTAGGTTACTAGTAAGATACATACCTTAATTTGGAGAATATCAGAATGCCTGGAGTTTTATTGATATATATCTAAGATTTGAGCCCTTCTAGACATAAAAATTTGTTTGTAATACTATGATATGTATTTTCTACAATTCCATAAGTGTGAATTGAATTTTATGTGTCAAGTGAAATTTATGGTAACTTTACTAAAACTTGTTGATTTTTGGCCTCCTCCAATGAGCAAATTTGTATAGTGCGTTACATGTCCAATTCTTCAAATTTAATTATGAAATTTGTGCGTAAGGTACTTATGTATGTCTCTTGAAATCCCTAAATATTTTACAGTCTAAAAAGTCTCAGACAGGAATATATAGCAAAAATACCAAGAAGATACATTTAAAATTTATTTCAAGATTGTTCACAAACCCTAACTTCCACAAGGTCTAACTTTTAAAGTATAGTGAACCAAATTCTAAAAATTGTAGTTATATGCTCCCTAAGATTCATCTTGAATATCATCCAAGTTTCATTTTCTAAAACCTCAAAGGAAAAAGTTATTGTGAAAATTCCAAACTAACCTGTTTGAAATTGATTTCAAGAGCATTTAGGAACCTATAATTCCTTAGTGCATATATCTGAAACTATAACAAAAAAAGATATGAAATTTGAACCAAATGTTCATCAAGATTTCACTTCAATGTGTTCCGAGTTTCATGGTCTAAACCACCACATAAAAAAAGTTATAACGAAAATTCCAAAATGACCTATTTGAGGTCAATTTTGGGAGCATTCAAAAACCCTAACTTCCTTGGAATATATTCCAATAATATGGAGAACTAAGTTATAAAATTTAAACAAGATATTTCTCGATATGTCTTCCAAATATTCTCTAATTTTCAAAGTGTGAAAACTCCCAGAAAAGAAAAAGTTATAGTGAAAATTCCATGATAACATATATGAAACAACAAAACCTTAGGATCATGAACTTTTATACCAAATGTTAGCCTTAAAAATGATAGGAAACAAATTATTTCAGTCATCTTCAAGGGGGAAATCTCCTTTCACAATGAATACAATGTACAAGACAATATTTGATGATTTACAACTAGGTATCCTTAGTATATATCTACGAGACAGGGGGTACAATTATAATAAAAAGGGACCATGAGGGGTTCTTTCCTGCCTAACAATATTATAATAATAGAAATGTAATCACTCAATATATAGGGATTAATAAGTGATTTTATGTTTAACATGGGGCGTATACAAGGCTTAACAATGCCTCCCATATAGATATGTTACTTTTCAAGATATAGTGGATTTCTCAAATTGTTTAAATCCATTAACTCCAACAAATATGCATAAGCCATCAGTAATTTATAATGTACTCTCTAGAAGAAGTCATACACTAAATTGTATACTAATTCTAATTAACATCCATAAATTGATCAATAGAATAAAGTGGTGAGTATATCCTTGGGAAATTTTCTTTATAATTGCTTTGGGATTAATCCAAGTAGTAAGATTTAATATTTCCACAAGAAAAAAATTACATATAACATTTAGTGAAAAAAAGTATAAGGAAAATTCCACTTGATTTGGAATGCAAACTTGAATCTTGATGGATTTCAAAGCCTTGATGTACATGGAGAAATAAATATATAATGAAGCAAAAGAATATGCAAAGAATGATGCAAGAGCTCTATGGTGATATCAAATTTGAATCTTAGAAAGAGAAGGAAAATGAAAGGGAAAGACAAAAGAATTTCCGCCTGAGATATGGTGCACTTGAGTAAAGGCATAATGACATGAAGTACCTACAACAAATCAATAGATAATGCATATCTTATTAATTTTACAAATTAATTTTATGTACCTTATATATTCAACTGGCAAATTTTTATGGTCATTCTGCTAATTTAAATACATGTAAACATCTGGAATCAATATAAAATTAGTAAGCTCAAGTCCTAACAAAAGTAAATGAACAAATTGATGACATCACAAAAGCAAGCATCTACATCTAAAGACTCCAAGTATTTGGTACAATGGCATGGATTATCATCTTTGGATGTGGCTTGGATCAATAAAAGGAATTATCTTAAAATGTTAGTTCCTTAGTCAAAATTCCAATGTTAGTTCCATAGTCAAAATTCCAACGTTAGTTCCATAGTATGAAGTTTAGAAGCATCTATAAAATGGTGTTATGTACCTCAAGCACATAATTATCTTAATATTTTTATGGTTTTCCTATAATGGAATGGCTCAATTGGAATGAGCTCTAAAACGTGTTTCATCTATCCAATAAAACCAAGGTTATGGGGCTCAAGGGAGTTGAGGGAGCATGGTGAGGTAGTCGAAACCCTAGCTACCTTAGCCCTAGTTCATGCCTTCTCTATTTCTCCCCGGCTATTTTTGCCATGGTGTTTTCCTTTTGCAAGTGGAGAAACTTTTCCGTGGGTGCCTTTCTGCAAGTTTCTGGGTGTGGTGGTTTTCATCAATGTGTTAGCATGTGCTCTCTTCCGAGGTTTGCTTCCAGGGTCTCTTTGTGCTACTGCCAATTACTTCATCATTTTTTTTTTTAACACATGGTGAATCGGTAACTGCCAATCCTAATCTATGGGAGACCCAGGATCAATCCTCGTAGCTGCCTCTATAACACCAGGAGTACATCTAACTACTTGCAAGTCGGATATACTAAGATCTTATGATTTTAGCAAGAACAAGGCTCACGGGAAAGGGGAATATGCTCCTTTAGCTACCAACACAGCAGGTCACTGTACTCTGTGAGATTTGAACTTCGGTCTCCTGGGCTTCGCCCAAGTGGACCTACCAACAAACCGCACATCACTGTACCACTTCGTCGTTTTGTTGGTCCCATGATGCGTTTTCATTCACCGGTTTTGGCTTGATTTCGGGGCTATCTGAGTAACATGTGCTTAGTTTTAGCGAACATTCTAAGGGTTCTCCTTTTCCCTTTGATGCTAGCTTTTTTGCCCCATTTTGTAATGTTG
Source organism: Pinus taeda (assembly GCA_000404065.3). Lineage (NCBI taxonomy): Eukaryota > Viridiplantae > Streptophyta > Pinopsida > Pinales > Pinaceae > Pinus > Pinus taeda. The sequence goes on from APFE031434283.1 coordinate 21,366, forward strand.
GTCACCTATGGGCATTTATTCGTAGTTTTTTTGTGGGGTCTTTGATTCAGTTTGTAATGTGGGCTACTTGTTGATGGGTTGGTGTTTAGTCAATTTAGTGTTCCTAAATTGATGTCATTAATTGTCAACCCGGGGCTCGTAAGCTGATGAAGTGAAGGTGTACTATATGTACTTAAGCAACCTCTTAGAGCTTTTTGTCGTTTGGGGTGTTGTTTGTGGTTAATTTATCTTCCTAAGATGGAGTGATGTATTTATAAGCAGATAAGTGATGGTGTGTGTAAGGTGAATTCTAGATGAGTGAAGGTGTGTGATTAGTGGTTTCTAACTACTTGCTGAAAAGGAAAAAAACTTGAAGGAAATAAATGAATTAAAATGAACTGAAAGCAAAGAACCACTTTCTAATGGCATTAGACACCATTCATGCTGCTGCAAATAAAAGGTAAGAAAATCACTTACAAGACCAATGATAATGTTTATCTCTTCCTAACTCTCTGCCTCTAACACATAGTACTGTGTAAGACACGATTAGGAAGTAGCTAAAGATAAGTCTAAGAAATGATAAAGAATGAGAAAATCTACTTTTAAAGACTAGTTATAATGTTTTGCTCTTTCTAACTCTCTGCCTCTAACACATAGTACTGTGTAAGACACGATTAGAAAGTAGTTACAGATTAGTCTAAAAAGTACCCAAAGCCAGCTGCAAGTGATTAGTATTCTGATCTCTAAAAGATAGACAATTTATAATAAAGAGACCATTCATATGTTAGCAGACAGATTGAGAAATAAAACTAAAAATCAGCTATGAAAACAAAGTAAAGGCAGCAACTTTGAATCTGTCAACTGAAACTACCACTAGATATAAAGCAAATACATAAATACACAAGCAATCCTGGGTTAAAAACCTGCAAAAGAACAATGCTGATCAGCTTAAAATAAAGGCTGGAAATGAAATAACATGAAAGTAAATTACATTGTACATGTGTCAAGAAAAGGAAATGCTGAATGGAAATAAGGAAATGTTGAACATAAAATACTATACAAGGCTAACATGAACACGGGCCCTCCATTCATATAACCCAAAGAAGACTCAAGGTATTGAAAACTTTAGAACAGCATTGCTTCTATTACTCCATGTGCAGAAAATTACAGTCAAGAGTGCTAGAACAACACTATAAAAACAGAGTCTGGGAATGCACTAAAATTATAACAAGTTCATAAAACACAGCAACTAAAAAGTTACATAAGCGTACGCAGACGCAACTTTTTATAGGCATCTGAAAGATATCCTAATGCGTACAGCTAAAACTGAAAAATAAACTAACTGTCATGCGTAATTAAGGTTCAATAACACGTCATAAGCCTGCATGGATGAGCTGGAGGTTCTTGGTCGTTATGGGCATTGAATCCAGAGTTGGATTATGTCCCCCACAACCTGCGTAACACGGACAAGTCACCGTTTGAACTGACGTGACCCAACAACTTACGTATCACCGTTAAGCTGCCTTTGTTGACCATAAATTGACCCTTGTTGACCGGAGGCACAGATGACGTGGATGGCTGAACAAATAGCACAGGAACCTCGAGCACCTTGATTCCTAAGTGCCCATGTGGCTCATTTGGCAAAATGACACGTGGAACCTTGAGATTAACAAAAAGGCTGCGGGATCATCAGATGGCTACGGAATCAGCAGATGGCTGCGGAATCAGCAGATGGCTGCGGAATGCCTGTAAATATGTCAAAATCTAAACAAAACAGTCACACATTAGCAAAGCTCACTTGATCATGCTTAATGACATCTAATGTAATGATCTGGGTGGTTTTACATTGAAAATGAGGCAAAAGAGAGAGGTAAGTGATGAAAAACAGTAGGTAATAGTGGATGATGAGGTGTAAGTTAGAGGCTGTACATACCCCCATTACGAGGGCATTGCATGTCCTCATGCAAAAACACTGCTTAATCAACCTGCTGTGATGCCTCTGCCAAGACATCTAATCTTCTCCTCTTCCTCCGTGTAGAAATATCAATTCTTGGTCTTTTCATCAAGCATCTGAATCTTAAATTAATCAAATCTATGTTTAGCCTCCTGCATTTCTTCTTTAACTTTTTGTTTTCTTTTTGCAAAAGACCCATATGAAGCATTGTATTATCGTGAACCATCTTGTCCACATTGCCCCTTTCCTTTAGTTTTTCATTTTCCTGCTTGATGTGGCGACTCAGTACTTCCAGCTCAAATATTTCTTGCTTCATTGATTGAATCTGTTGTTCAAGAGGTAGAACAGTGCTTGGACCAGCAGCAGCTTGTTCTAATGTTTCTAAATAGTTATATAATCTCTGCTAATTTGGGTCAATCTCTGGTGACCTCTTTGGACTAGGCTCATGCTCAGATTCAGATTCATGCTCAATTTCATGTTCATGCTCAGACTCAAGTTCATATTCAATTTCATGTTCATGCTCAAAAGGACTTTCCTCACGTGGAGGACTAGTCTCAACCTGCTCCTCATGTGAAGGGCTTTTCTCAAAGTCAAGTCTTGTATCAACCTTCTCAAGTGTGCCCAAGTCAATAAAGGATGACTCTTTGTTCTTTGTGGCCCTCATTTTGCTTTTTAACCTGCTGCTCCTCCTCACGATGGTGATGCTCTGTTTTTCTTTTTGTACCTTTTGCTTCTGTTTTTCCACCTTTTTGGAGAGGGCAGTTTCATGGAGTTTGGCCATTCTTTGAGCTAAGGGCTGAGTGTCTTCCTCACTAGAATTCTCAGGAGTGAGGTAGGTTTCTTGGACTACAGTTTTGCTTTTATCTTTCTTTTGTTTCTTCCTTCTCTCTATTCTCTTTTGAGCAACTTCTTTGGCAAGTTCTGAAAGGGTTTTTGTGATGACTCTTTGAGCTGTTTGGTCAATGTCTACAGTAGACTCAAGATCAATTTCATGTTCAGAATGATGTACATTAGTTTCTTCTTCAATCTGTTCTTGGACAGTTTCCTCTTGGACAACAGTTTCAGGGGTGGCCTCTTTTCTTTTTCTTCTACTCTTTCTAGGCACAGAGGTTTCTCCTGCTTCTTCAAAATGATTTCTCACAAGAAATCTCTCCCAGGTATCTCTGTTTGCTTTCAATTGTTCCTCAACTAACATCTTAACAAGACCATGATGATACAGATGTGATTC
>APFE031434286.1:0-14804 GCA_000404065.3 Pinus taeda
ACCTAGAGAGAGAGAGAGAGAGAGAGAGAGAGAGAGAGAGAGAGAGAGGGAATATATATACAACGAGAGGTAGAGGGAGAGACAGATAGATAGATATATATGGAGAGAGAGTGTGTTTATGTAAGCTGATATAGAGATATAAAGAAGGAGAGAGAGAGGGATATATAGATATAGATGGAGGGGGCAAGAGGGAAGAAGGAAGAAAGAGAGAGAGAGGGAAGATATATACAACGAGAGGTAGAGGGAGAGACAGATAGATAGATATATATGGAGAGAGAGTGTGTTTATGTAGGATGATATAGAGATATAAATAAGGAGAGAGAGAGGGATATATAGATATAGATGGAGGGGGCAAGAGGGAAGAAGGAAGAGAGAGAGAGAGAGAGAGAGAGAGAGAGAGAGAGAGAGACAGAGAGAGATGTGTTTAGGGCCCGAGATAGAGAGACAAATAAGGAGAGATGGAGGGAGTTATAGATATAGATGATGGGGGGAGAGGGAATAAGAGAATGATAGAGAAAGGGAGGGAGAGGTGGAGAGAGAGAGAGACATGGAGGAGAGAGCGAGTGGGAAAGAGAGAAGGATAGAGGGAGGGAGATAGACACAAAATGGAAGGTTGAGAGAGAGGGAAGAAGAAAGAGATGCATAGAGACAAATATAGACATAGAAGTTAGATCTAGAAAGTCATGAATATTTTAGTTTTTCACTAAAATAGATGTATTTATTTCAATGTAGTTTTTGATTTCTAATTATATTTTATCGCTTGCACTAGATATATTGATTTCAATGTAGATGTCAATTTCTAATCCTATTTAATATCTTATAATAGATGCATTGATTTCAGTGTAGATGTTGAATTCTATTCCTATTTGAGTGTTTTCACTAGATGCATTGGTTTCAATGTAGATATTGATTTCTAATTGTTTTTTATCACTCACATTAGATGCATTGATTTTAGTGTAGATATAATTTTCTAATCCTATTTAATACCTTTCACTAGATGCATTTATTTCAATGTAGTTGTTGATTTTTACTCCTATTTGATTGCTTGCACTGGATGCATTGGTTTCAATGTAGATATTGATTTCTAATCCTATATGATCACTTGCGCTAGATGCATTAATTTTAGTGTAGATGTCGGTTTATAATCCTATCTAATACCTTACACTAGATGCATTAAATTCAATGTAGATGTTGATTTCTACGCCTATTTGATTGCTTGCATTGGATGCATTGGTTTCAGTGTAGATATTGATTTCTAATTCTATTTTATTGCTTGCAGTAGATGCATTGATTTTAGTGTAGATGTTGATTTCTAATCCTATTTGATTGTTTTCACTACATACATTGATTTTAGTGTAGATGTTGATTTCTAATCCTATTGATTGTTTGCACTAGATGCATTGATTTTAGTGTAGATGTTGATTTCTGATTTGATGCAACTAGATGTATGATGTACATCAATTTCAAAATAATTAGATTAATAGTGTGCATTGATTTTACTATAAGCACATATCTTCCCCATCCATATATATATATAGTATATATTATATATATATATATATATATATATACTATATAATATATCTAATATATCAATATATATATCCCATTGTCTCTCCTTTATCTCTCTATTTCACCCACAAACATACACACTCTCTCCATATCTATCTATTTATCTCTCTCTCACTCCCTCCCTTTTCGACTCCCTCTCTCTCTCTTCCCCTTCTCTCTCTCTCTAACACTTCTCTCTCCATATCTATATCTCTCCCCCCCCCTGCCATATTTGCCTCTCTTTTCTTCCCTTTCTCTTGTCCTTCATCTATATCTCTATTTCACCCCCAACACACACACAATATCTCTCAGTGTAAGAACATAATCATTATTCATGACATGAATTGACTTTTGTGTTACAGTAATTCAACCACAAAAACAATACTTGAATTTTCATCCTAAATAAAATTTCCACTTACTTGAAATGTCTTCTTCCTGAAACTATAAACTATTTTTCATTGGGTACATTCTTATTATTCCCATTTTCCGTTATTCAACATTTCCTGAAACTGTAAACTATTTTTAATTGGCTACATTCTTATTATTCTCATTTTCCATCATTCAACATGGTTAATCACTTTGCATTCAAACACTGTAATATAAAATAACTAATAGGTGTGACAATAAGAACAATAGAACAAAATAGTTTCAGATTGATCACAATGAAGACTATTTGTAATTGACTATATTCTTATTATTCACATTTTCTATCATTCAAAATTATTACATTGGCACCTTGTACTTACAATTTTTATTTCATCATTTTTCATCATTCAAGTTACTAATAGCCTCTCTCATCTCAATAAGATGAGGTAACTAAGCAAAGTTAAAATTAATTTATCAAATTAATATTAGACATACTTAGCATATTTAAAATGATAAAAATAATTAGATGTTCAACAAATTTTGTTTGACCACACACGATTGAAACCACCCTAGATCCATCTTAACCCCTGATCTATCAAGTGTCGAGAGATATTAAATCTCTCGAGGTGCAAACATTTCCTCAAGTTTTGCACTCAAAAAAGAGGTTTGTACCTCCAGAGATTTGATCCCTCTTGGCGCTTGATAGATCCAGGGTTAAGATGGATCTAGACTGGTAGGATAACTATCCATTTAGAATATCCTCCCCTAGCAATTGTCTCATAAGAATGTAAACCATAGGGTTGCAGTCTAAAATCACTATTGTTTTGCGTAAGAGAATGTAGTGATGAAATATTTGGACAACTTGAATGACTGCCAAGGCAAATTTCTCCACATGTGCGTATTTTACTTCAGTATTTGTAAGATTCTGCTCAAATAGTATATCACATGCTCATCGTTCAACTCATCTTCCTAGACTAAAACCATGCCAATGGTGACATCTGATGCACCAAAATATAAAAAGTAGTCTCGATGATAATTGGGAGGATGCAACAACAATGTATGAGTCAATGCGTGTTTGAGTGCATCAAAATATTCTTGAGCAACTTCATCCCATGTAAATGAGATGCCCTTTTGCAACATTCAAGTAAAACCTTTAGTTAGCTTAGCATAGTGATGAGCCTCATCATTGGGTGATTATATGGGCCTTAATTCACCTCCTAGCTTAGTCAAACCAACTATTCTCATAACTTATTTACATACTTTTATTTATATTTTGTTTATGAGATGAGTTAGAGTTGGATATTTTTCTTTGTGGTCTAATGTGCATTTAATGCAGGATTAAAGGATAAAAGCAAGGAATTTTGGCAAAGAACAAGGTCAAAAATTGAATGGGACAAGGGAGAGGGATTATAGGAGGAAAATCCTCCTCATTTACTACCCCTCCATTCGAATATTCCTTCATCATCTCGGAGTGCAAACAACCAAATCATGAGGACTAGAAGGCAGCCGAGCAAGTGAAAGACAAAGCACCAGTTTATCTCGAGTTTGGGAGTTGAGCCTCCCTAATTTTAAGGAAGTTGTTGGAGACTTCAGATGTATAAGTAGAGAGGCCTAGGACCTAATTAGGATTTGGATTTTTGATTGTAAAACTCTACTCTATTTTCGAGCTATAAGACTTGCGAAATTTTTTGAGGTAATCCATTGTTTTGGTAATAAGAATGAGTTTTGTTTTGAGCTAGCAGTGAGTTAACTCAGAGGGGTGAAGCTCTTGGGTTAAGGCCCAACCCTAGTAGCCAAAGCTCCTCTTTATTGTACATGTATGCTAGTATAGATTCATAGATTAATTGTTCATTTTCTTAGTAGATGCATTTCCATTATAGCAGTGTAGATTAGATTGGTTGTGTGATAGTTTGCTTCCATTTGTGCCTTCTTTCAAGTAGCAGGTTAGCAAGTAGAAAAAGGATCACCACAATGTTTTTAGTAGGTTTCTCAGCCTCACTTCCTCCCTATGGGACCATGACTTGAGGAAGGGACCCTTCAGCAACCCCAAAAACATATATTTATAGTTCTTGTATGAACTTTGGAGTTTGTTGTCTTTGATTCAGTATTTGGTTCATGTTGCAAGGCAGATTTCATTTTCATCTTTTTCCATCTCCACTTCTGCAATAAGATCTCACTCATGCTTTCATTCCCTTCAAAAACTTTCTTCATGCATAATATAGGCAATTGATTCATGCTTTTCTAGTTTATGAAAATGTATCTTGTTGCATAGTTCTTGGAAGACTCACATGTTTTAAGCAGAGAAGGTACTTCAGGAGGAGATCCAGACTTCATCACTAGTAGCCACCTTCCACTTCATCCACCTTAGCCATATCTTGTTTCACCATCACCCTCACTAGTTTTTCGTCATTTTTCATTGAAATTCCCCTAGATACATTGAGCGAATCTAGCCATCTCTTATCTTGGATATTGTAAGCACTCCTATACCTTCTAACACCCCATTCCACTCATCACACACCTTTCCCAAGCTTCCCAACACCTCACAATTAGCTCTCGGTTGTATCCTGTAATTCCTACAGGATCATCCTATAGGTTTCTAGTACATCCTGTAGGTTTTCCTTAAATGACCTATTTTGAGGCCGAATTGATGGGAAACCTCTAGGAAGTCACAAAAAGGCTCCTAGGACCCCTCCACACCATCCAACCACTTCATAAACCTTCTAGTCATCCTCAAACACATTCCATCCACTTGTCACATCCACAAGAACAATTAGTTTGCATACTTGATTTTTCCTAAAAAACCAAAAAAGTGAAAACATATTTAGTTTAGTTTTTTGCTTGCACATTAGTATGGTTTGATGCTTTTTACTTCTGCAATTTAGATAGTATCATTTGCTTAGTGTTGATTTAGCAATTCTGCTTAGCATAGTTACTTAAATGGTTAATTAGGGTATGGTGTGATTTAGCATTACATGCTGTTTTTTCATTACTACAGTAGAGTAGCTCTCTTAGAGTAGATTTTCCCTTCTTCCATCAAAGAATCAAGCTTCTTTTGACTCCATAGAAGGCTGGCTTGGAACCCTAGTGGTCTCTCGCCAGCTAAATAGTGACAATAGGCATGACCATCACTTTTACTTGTGCATATAACACTGTCGCCTCCAAGTTTGTATGAACCCCAGGTTGATAAGTAAAGTTGGTAGCCTAGGAATTGCATCATCCTTGCTACAATATTGGCGCTCATCACTTTTTGGTGCCATTGTCGGGGAGGTGTCTGAGTAGAATGTGATCACTGATTTCTTTTTTTCTATTTCTTGTCTTCAATATTCTATTGTTAGTTTATTTCTGCAAAAGTAACCTACTTGCTTTGTTTCTTTCATTTTTCACTATCTGCGTTCCTTTCCATTCTGTAAGTAGGATTTCAATTCAGCAAGCATAGTTCTCATTCTGTCAGTGATTTTCATTCAATCAACAATTTCATTTCTGCAAGTACTTTCCAGGTTTAAAAAAAAGAATACAAAACCAACCCAAATATATTTCCTTTCATGCCTCGTAGGAATAGGGACAACTTAGGGAAATTTTTGCCAAATACCCCCACTGCATCCAACAACCAACATTCTCTCTTCTTCAGTGGTTGTGAACTGGAGGAACCTTTAGGTGAGAAACCTGACATATTTGAAGAACCTACAGGGGAAGAAGAAGAAGAGGAACCCATTCCTACTGAACCAATGGCTGAAAACCAAAATGATAGAGGGAATAGAGAGAGAGATGAGGGTGCCTTCCCCATCAGGGAAACCAATGGGGTTGCCAAGATGAAAAATGTAAGCCCCTCTGACCTACCTCATTTCGATGGCCTGACCACAGAGGACCTCGACACTTTCCTATTTGAGTTTGTTGTTATATTCTGAATCTATGACTATACAGATGATGAGAAAAATTTAAAACTATTTCCATCTATCCTCAAGGATGTAGCATTGCACTGGTGCATGGGCTTACTTGGAGATAACATCACAACTTGGGCTTAGATGCATCAGACCTTTAACAATAAATATCGGGACTACTGTTGGCGAAAGGATACTAAAGAAGAAATTTTCAGGATGACCATAGGCCATGATGAATCTTAGAAGACTACGAAGAAAGATTCTAGCTTAGTTACAAAAGGGTCAGGTGCACACTTGACCCTGATTAACTAAAGTTGGTCCTGCTTAGGGGAGTAAGAGAATATCTTCTTGATACCTTACATTTGTTAGCAGGAGGAGATATCTACCAATTACCCTATGAGGATATCAAGACTGTCTTTAGAAACCATTCTAGGGCGGCTAGGAAAAAGGGTAGGGGTAGTCAACCTATGGCCAATACATCATCTTCCAACTCATCCATCGAGGGTGAAATTGGAAACATGATAGAATATTTCAAAAGTGAGATGCTGCAAACCCTTTACTTGCAAATGGACACCATGAACATTAAAAGGAAGAAGGAGGAAGTAGAGAGAGCCTTGGCCATCTTTTGTCCTAGATGCACCAAGAGGCATCGTAGGAACGGATGTCCATTGAACTGTATTGAAATTTGCTCGGTCTATCAAGAAAAGCACTCCACAGATAAGTGCCCTTCTTTACCTAGGCTCAAAGTTGTATATCAAGGAGTTGAAGGGGTCACTGAGCATCTTTTCTACATTAACCAAAGGAGACCTCCTGGGCCTAGACCATACCAACAGGGCATGCAAGGGTCATCCCATGCATATTACAACCCCAACCAAACCACAACTATACCTTCTTGGGGACCCCCTGCTCATCCTTCCTTGCTTACACCCCCTCCTTGGTCCTATGCATCTTAGTATCATTCCCAGCCAGCCAGCGAGTCATTTCAACCTTACTCTTAGCCACAACCTCAATGGAATACACCACTCTAGGGGTGGAGGCCCCAATACAACAATGCTCTAGCTCTATTGCCTCCACCACCTACCCAACCACAAATCCTACACTCTACTCCACCCAAGCAACCCCAGATGCATTCCCAGCCAAATCTGAACCTGAACAATAGGCATGCTCAATAAGTATACATTGGAGAGACATCATATCCAGCTTATGCTATGGAAATCCAAGAGATTAACCTGAGATCTGGGAGAGTTCTCTTGGATAATCAACCTCCCCCTCCACCTAGGGAGGTTGAGGAAGAAAGAGAGGAAAGCAACCTTAAAGTAAATCCACCCTTTCCTGAGAGATTATCCCAACCAGTCTAGCCTACCCCAGAAGAGACTGCACTTTTGGGGGAATTGAAAAATCTATGTGTAAATATCCCCCTTCTCTAGGTAATAAAATATGTTCCCATTTACAATAAGTTGATTAAGGAGAAATGCTTCAAGCATACAGGGAGGTGAAAAAGGGATCCCCCTACCATTAATGTCATTGGGCAGCAGTTTGACTTAATGTTGGGGCAGGTAATATGTCCAAAATATTTGGACCTTGGAAGCCCTGTAATAGATGTGCACATCAATGACACCATTGTCCCACACACTCTGATCGATATTGGGGCAACCATTAATGTGATGACCAAAGACACCATGCTCAAGCTCAACCTCTAATGGTCATTGAGGAAGACCACAACAATTATGCAACTTACAGACCGTTCCACAGTAACCCATGAGGGAATTTTGGAGGATGTGATGGTCTTCATTGACTCTTGGGAGTACCCTATAGATTTCCTAATTCTCTAGCCTAAGGCTAAGCTTAATTGTTATCCTCTCATCCTTGGCAGGCCATGGTTGGCCACAACCAATGCTTAAATTAGTTGCAGAGCTAGGAATATGACCATCGAGAACAGGCATATGTCAAAGCATTTAGTCCTATACCCTCCTGCTCAACCTTATCTATATCATGATTTACCTTTATGGTTGGAGGAGGAGGAAGAAGATGAGGTTTATTCCGCCCAACTTTATTCTTTGGAAGCAACCATGGAAGGAGGACAACAAGATGAGGATGACTTGATTGAACACTTGCTCCAAAGTCCAACTCCTCATTCATTACCTTTAGAAAAAGTAGTAAAGGAAACCTAGAACAATCACGCAATCGACTTATGCTTGGCCGAATCCAACCCACTCCATGTCAAAACCATAGAATTCGGCCCAGAGAAAACCTTGAAAATTAATCCATCTCTTTTTGCTCTCGAAGAGGAGGAGTTATGCAACATGTTAAAGGAAAATCTAGAAGCCTTTGCTTGGAGTTACAAGAAAATGAAGGGAGTACATCCCTCAACGTGTACTCACCACATATACATCAAAGAAGGTTTCAAGCCAGTCCAGCAACCACAAAGGAGGATGAATCCAACTCTTAAAGATATAGTCAAAGAAGAACTGCAAAAACTGCTAGATGCAAGATTCATTTACCCTATCTCCAATAGTGAGTGGGTCTCCCCTTTGGTGTTAGTTCCCAAGAAAAATGGTAAGTGGAGGATTTGTGTCGATTATAGGGAGTTGAACAAAGCCACACAGAAGGATCATTTTCCTCTACCCTTCATTGACCAAGTGGTAAATGTCCTGGTAGGAAAAAGGTTTTTCTCTTTCCTAGATGGATTTAGTGGGTACAACCAAATCCATATCTGTCCAGAAGACTAGGATAAGATCACATTCACCTGTCCTTGGGGTACTTTTGCCTATAGGGTCCTTCCTTTTGGCCTATGCAATGCTCATGCCACTTTCCAGAGAGCAGTCTTGGGTATTTTCACTGAATTAGTCCATGATGCAGTGGAAATTTATATGGATGATTTTACACCTTATGGTTGTGATTTTCAAGAAGCCCTGCGTAACCTAGGAAAAGTACTGCACAAATGCATTGAAATGAACTTGTCTCTCGGTCCTGAAAAATGTGAATTCTTAATGACTACGGGGACCGTGCTAGGTCATTCAATATCTCAAAAGGACTGCAGGTGGACCTAAACAAAATAGCCATCATCCAAAGGGTCCCACCTCCTCAAAAACAAAGAGATGTCAAAAGTTTCTTAGGGTTAGTTGGATACTACTGAAGGTTCATAAAGGACTTCAACAAGTTGGCCTCTCCTTTATTTGGTTTGTTGGCTAAAGATTCCGAGTTTATATGGTCAAAAAGCTGTCAAGAGGCCTTAGACATTCTAAAGGGTAAGTTAACCACTGCATCAATTCTCCGAGGCCCAAAATGGGCCCTCTCGTTTCATATTCATGTTGATGCCTCACACAAAGCCATAGGAGCAGCCCTAGTTCAGGTAGAGGAAAAGATGCCTTATGCTATCTATTTTATTCAATAAGAACTTGTCAAAGGATGAGCTAAATTATATAGTGGCTAAAAAGGAACTCCTGGTTTTTGTGCATTCATTAAACAAATTCAGGCATTACATTACAGGCTATCAAACATTTGTGCATACTGACCATGCTTCAATCAAATATTTAATGAACAAAGCAGATGTGAATGCTTAATTTATAAGATGGTTGCTTTTATTACAACAGTTTGATCTAACCATTGTTGATAAGCCTGGTAAGGAAAATGTTGTTGCAAACTTTTTATCTAGGGTAAATGTGCTTTTAGGTGAAGAAGGAATGGTGGATGACCAGTTACCAGACAAGCACTTGTTTGCTATTTTAGTTCTCTATCCATGGTTTGCTGATATAACAAACTATTTGGTATCAACACAGTTCCCACCAAACTCTCCCTCCAAAGAAAAGAGAAAGATAGTAAGGAAAATCACCCCCTTCACTTAGATTGGGGGAAATATTTTCAAACTTGGCCCAGATCAAATATTGAGAAGGTGTGTTAGGGAAGAGGAAGTCTTTGACATCCTTCTAACCAGTCATGATGAGCCTTGTGGAGGTCATTTTGCAGAAGAGAGGAAAAAATTCAAAGTGTTACAAGCAGGTTATTATTGGCCCACTCTTCATTAGGATATGAAAAGTACACTAGTCAGTGTGATCGGTGCTAGAGGATGGGAAGGCCTACTCCAAGAGATGAAATGCCTCTGCAACCTCAAGCGGCTTTCGAGCCATTTGACAAGTGGGGCATGGAATTCATTGGGACTATCGAACCTCCTTCAAAGCAAAAACAATACATTATTTTGTGCACTGATTATTTGATTAAGTGGGCTGAAACCAAGGCAATTAAGGGAGCAACAAAAGAGAAGGTGGTTGAGTTCCTAAGGGAGAATGTATTCTACAAATTTGGGTACCCTGGAGAGCTGGTCACAGACCAATGCAACCAATTTACCTCCAACATGATTGAAGACGTGTTCATCCATCACAATATCAAGAATAAGACCTCCACTCCCTATCATCTACAAGCTAATGGGCAAGTGGAGGTGACCAACAGAGCACTAGAGGGCATCTTAACCAAGGTAGTGAGTAGCAGCAGGAAGGATTGGGTAGAAAGACTAGTTGAGGCCACCTGGGCCTATAATACCACATGAAAGACCACCATTAGATTCACACCCTATGAGCTGGTCTATGGGAAAAGGCCTTGCTATCCATTGAGTTTGAATATAGCACATTAAGGATGGAAACCGAACTAGATTTGGATCTCAGAAGTGTATAGGAAGAGAGATTGTTCCAATTGAATGGCTTGGATGAATTTAGAATGTAGGCCCTCATACATATAGAGGTAGTTCAACTTCAGAGGAAGATCTAGCATGATAAAAATATAAGGAGGAACAATTTCAGGAGGGTGACTGGGCATTGTTATATGATTCTAGGTATAAGTACTTCAAGGGAAAGTTAAGGACAAGATGGCTCGGATCTTATGTTGTGGAAAGATGCCATAATAATGGTTAAGTGCAAATCAAAACTATAGATGAAGAAGCCATCCCTTTGCTTGTTAATGGGCACCAATTGAAAATGTACGAGAGACATTTATCAAAACACAAGTTCATTGGTAATATCAATAAAACAGTGATGATGGTAGAGCAAGTTCCAGTTCCTCCCCCATCAAATCACTAAGAAAAAAATAAAAAAGAATAAGGACTCAGGTGAAAACCTCCATGAGGTGCCTGAGTCCCATCTTTGGGTTGAAAACCTCGTGAGGCGGCCCAATGATGAAGATAAAAAAAGAAAAAATAACAAAAAGAAAAAGAGAATAAGAAGATCCCTAGATTAAAACCTTTCTTGAAGTGCCCAGGGAACACAACTAGGGTGAAAACCTCTTTGAGGCAGCCTAGTTGTTTTAAAATAAAAAATAAAAAATATAGTTGTCATGAAATTTTCATTTGCAGGTGGGCAATAAAGACAGTCAAGGAGCAAAAAAGGATCCCAAGGAGATCCCTGCCTCTCATATATTCATCTTATCCACTCCTTACCATGCATCCCTCCATCATTTTTTTCATTTTTCCACTCCATTGCTTCGATTTATGTAAAGGTTATGTTTTCTATAGGATCCCCTTTATTCCTACAGGATCCCCTGAAAACCTACAGGATGATCCTGTAGGAATTACAGTGACCCAGAAATCCTATAGGAAGCAATCTGAATGCACATGATGGATTTGTTAGGTCCCTAAAATTCACCCTATGCATGATCTAGCACCTCACCTCATCGACCATCATCATCCTTGCACTCACCATTCAAAAAAAAAAAAAAAATTAGTTTCAACAGTTTCTGCTAGTCTTAGAAAACAAGGGAAACAGAGAGGAGTAAGAGCATTACCTGAGTATCCTTTTCTCTCCACACTTATACTAATTCTTTCCATCCATGTCACCATTCTCACATCCCCAACAAGCAAATGATTAAAGAATTCTGAGGGAGAAGCATCTACAGGACATCCTCTAGGAAATCCTATAGCAACATATCCCACAAAATTCCAATCAAAACAACAACAAGTCTTCACTAGGATGACCTAGGAGCTTGACAAGAGCAACATCAAATCTTCAACCACATATACTTGCAGAAAAGAAACCATTAGTAGACAACAAGAGGAGGAAGAAGAATGGCATGCAACAAATATACAATGCAACACCTCTGGTCTTCGACAACTGCAACATAGCATTGAAACCACAAGTATCCTGCTTGCTCACTCATATGCATCATGTAGTAAAAAATTGTAAGGGTTACGAGATATTTGTTTTATAAGTGAAAAGGTGACCAATTAACTTGGCCACCTTCATTCAGTCAGCACATGCACAACCGGGTGTCCTCTCACACGTGGCTGCAGTCAACTCAAAGATAGAGAAGGGGTAGGACAAAAAGTGGTTAAACTACAGATCTATGAGGTGGGAGATGATTACAAGGAGTGGGAAATTATGAGGTGGTAGTGGGGACCAATGGCCCAAAAATGGCAACATACCTTTGCTGCCAGCACACCACCTCACCCCGAATCACCATAAGAGGAAATAAAACATCGTTCCCATGCATTCATGCATTTCACCTCCTCGAAGCTTCCTCACTCAAGTCGCTCTCATAACACAGGCCACCCACCAAAAGAAAATATCCATTGTTCTGCACAAGAATTCCTACAGGATACAGTCTACAAGATACATAGAGATTGTCTACAGGATTGGCAGAGAAGAGTTTAGAAGGTATATCACGGGAATTGGCCACTGCAACCGGTTTAAAGAGGTAGGATCTACAATTTCATCCCCCTTTGCAAGTAAATGAACTAGGGATACTCTGAAATTGAGTGTATTTAGCAACTGTGTGAAGTGAATTAAATACGCAATCAACTTTGTTTTGCTCCTGCATTTGAAAAATTGTGTCCACTTTCTCATTTTCTCCTCAAGACTCACCAACAAGATGACACAAGGGTTTAATAGGAGAGAGCCAACAAACACTGTGTGAATCCAACAACACCCCCAGGTGCTTGAAATCTTTACAAGACACAAATGGATGGGATTTTTTGAAAAATTCAGAGGGTATGACGATGAGGTGGCTCAAGAATTTTCTCTCTCCCTCACTACACACAGCAGAATCCATGCCAATGTTGTAGTAAGGGGCCTCACTATAGATCTCACCCCAGAGATCATGAACAGGGTCACCACACTTCCCCTAGGAATCCCATGGAAAAAAGAAGATAAAGGAGACAACCAGGTGGCAAAAAGAAAATTCTTTTTAGAAGGTGAAGAACCTTCTGAGGACAAAAATGGAGTACGAAGGGAAAGTCTGCCATACCCATGGAGTGAGGTAGGCTACCAACTCATCAAATACATCTCATGTGAGGGTAGATATAGTGTTGTCTATGGCTATAATTTTAGGATCCTTGAGGAAATAAGATATGGGGTAGAAACACAAGCTCACCAAAGACTTATCATACCATAGTTCTTACTGTAATCACTCATAGACGCAAGCATAAAAGTGAAGGACGAGAATTCCCAAAAATTGGCTTACCATGGTTTGATTAGGATTCTCATTAAAGATGATCTCCAAAACCTCAGAACTCCTATAACATGGTCAATCTTAAGAGACTTGCGAGTAGAGGATGACATCAAAGCCCTCACTTATGATGTTAGTCCTACTATCAGTGAAGAGGAGGTAAAACAGGAAGAGGAAGATACACAACAAGATAAAGATGAGGTGGATGAATAAGGAGCTAACACAGAGGAACATGATGAAGCTGCAGAAGAAGAGGGAGAAGAGAAGGAGGATGATGAAGAAATGAGGTTGATTAAGGAGGAAACTGATAGAGATGATGAAGATCTACAAGAGGAAGAAGGAAATAAAAAAAATGGGAAAGAACACAAGGAGGAGTCACCTAGGGTGTCTCCAGAGGACACTGAGAGAGAGGCAGTAGCTACCATCACCGCTCTTAGCACCCCAATCAAGCAAAAATGAAAAAGGCAGAGGCAGACCCCACTATATTTCAGAACAAGAAGGAGCATAAGAATAAAAGAGGGGAAGCAAAAAAGATCAACAAAAATTCCTATTGAGATTGAAGATTCCCCTATACAAAATGACAAAATGCCTTCCCCTAAGTCCCCTATCACCTATGTAAGGAGGCATACTACTATATAAACTTTCTCAAAGGGTAAGGTAATCCTATAGGATCCATAAAAAAATCTACAGGAATAAAAAACAATCCTACAGGATACTGTACTGAATCTATAGGAGGCACAAAAATTTGAAAGAAAGGTAGGGGAACAGCAAGAAGCTAAAGAAGAAGACCTAAAGACAAAGGAACCCAAACCCCAACCTAACTTGGACTCCTATTATTGGTTTATTGAAGGAGATAGGGTAATACCTCAAAAATTTACCATCTCACTGTTCTTCGAGCTTGAGAAGGAGAGGGCTGCAACTCATCAATGGATGCAGATCGCCAAATCAAAGGGGGTGGAAGACATTGGGCACATGGTGTTATCACTCAGGTTGTTCCCTACTTCCTATAGGGAATACGGCCGAGGTAACCACTAACCAGTCTTTCAGTTACAGGTCCTAGCCTACCTGCAACCAGAGAGGGCTCTCTCTTTATAATTTAGCATTGTTTTTGCAGTGATTTTAGGCTAGTTATGGTGCACTGATTTTATTTTAAATTTGGTTGGATGATGAATTCAAATAGAGCTGGTGTACAGATTATAGAACAGTCTGAACCATTGGGAAATGGAGTTCATGATGGTGTACTGCTGAAGTATTTCTTTGATGGAATGGTATTGCTGCAAAGCCAGATAGGCATTTGTGGAACAATTCTTCAAATTTGGGAGATGAAAGCATGAGGTCAGTGAGTGAAAGGCAGTCAAGAATCTTCCACTATGCTGATTGAGGGGGACAGTGAGAATATTGTTTAAGAGCAGTTAAGAATTCCTAAACAGTATTCATAGTGAGAGAATTAGTTTAAACATGAGCAATTTAGATTTCATATTCATGGCTAATTCTGAAGAAAACATATTTAGAAACAGAGATTGAGTAGAGGGTGTATTTAAACAAGTCCTAAGCTATTCTTTTTCCCTAGGATTAAGACAA
>APFE031434286.1:55939-76032 GCA_000404065.3 Pinus taeda
ATAAATATGGTATTTGGCCCATAGGATTCACTTAAATAAAACCTATTCTTGAAAATTAGGGCTAATGGAAGGTTGTAAAACTCCTAATTTCAAGGGCTAAATTTACCTTTTTTACCCTCTCCCTTAAAATAAGGTGGGCTAACCTCCATACCTATTTTTTTTATAAAATAAATTTGAGGTGATTCGTAAAAATGTACTATGATACAAAATATTCGCCCACTAAAAATTTGGAACCCCTTAATTTCGGCTAAGGGCGCAAATTCGCCCCTAAAATTTTCCATGATGATTGGTTGATATGTGCTTATAGGTATTATCTGGTTCCTTTTTCTTAAGTTCCTTCCTTATGCCACATTGATCTTTGTAGTATTATAATGTGTTTCACCCATCAATTTCCAGGTTACAATATCACACATTTGAGGGCATATATTATAACCTTATTTTCCATCCTAAGTGTGAGATTGAGGAACCTACCCTCGTCAACATCCCAGAACACTATTTTTCTACATTAGGAAAGTGAAAAGGAGAGTCATTTCTCATTACATCCTTGAAAGAAGAAATAATCTCCTGGTACTTTCTCACAAAAGGTGATGAACCTCATAGGATTATAGGTTTATTTTCAAGGAGATTAGTTTGAGAAATTTTGAATTACCTCATCCTATAGCTTACGAATTTGTACAAGACTCTAAATTCATCAATACCTATGGGTTTATATTTACCCTCTCTTCTCCTCACCAATTATATATAATAAAGCATTGGTTAAGGGGGAGGATGAAGAGAAAGATGTGTAACTACATGCTATTGAAAATTCTTAGAAAGAGCCTTTTGATTGACATAATATTTCCTTGATTATGAGTGTAGGCCAATGAGTAGTCAGAGCCAAGGAGTCATAAATTATCATCATGCAATCAAGGTAATATATAATGTGACTCTTTCTCTTCAATATATATTTCATGCTTTACTCCCAGTTCATGTTATTCATTCCATGTATTATTTGGATTTGATTATATTAAGTAACCTAGTATAGATCTATTAATCTTGTAACCAAATTTTCAATAGGAAAGGTGTATATATTAGGTATTTTTTGTCTTTTGCATATGAGATAGAGTTTATTGGAGTGGAAGTATGGTATTTAGGAGTTGGAACAAGATTTTCTACAACATCACTAGTCAAGGTCACCTATAGACTTCAATGATAAGGAATGGTATATGTTCTCCCTCTCATGTTTGTCAAATATTATTCGATATTAAATCTAGGAGGAGGATTGAACAATATATCATTCTTCATAGATAGATCAATGGTATATCTATGGAAACATTTACCTAGTAATAAGCGAATATTTATAAAAATAGGTTTTCACAAGCATCTCTTTCATGAAATTTTTAATTGTTCTTGAGTCTATTTTTAGTAAGCTTTTGATGCTAATAGAGCTTGGATTAGTTTACAAATTTTCAGAAAGATTCATGACAAGCTTCAATACTCATCTTGAAGAAATAATTAACCCATATTCCTAAACCTTGATAGGCCTCCTATGGTTATTGATAGCCTAATAGAGCCTTGAATCACTCAAATTTCTCTTCATATTTGTTTCTAAGCCACATTTAAGTGTTAATATCACCATGGCATGATTTTGTCTTTATCATGGGATGCTATCATTGAATATTATTTTTTACTACATTCTTTCCTCCTCTAACGTTACATCTCTATTTAATCCTAAAATAGACATATAAATGGAAAATAGGAGCATGTTGGTGAAGGGAAAATAATAGGGGAGTTAAAAATGATTTTAGAACTAATTTTGATAAATAATATTGAAAAACAGCCTATAATGAAGCCATATCACACTTGGCAAAAAAAATAATCCCAATTTAGTGACAATCCTCACAAATATGTCGTTTGTTTATCTTAGTAACCCTTAAATTCACAAATCTATGAAGAATAATGGATGTCATTTAGATGGAGGAAGATTTACTAATGTAACTTAACAATCATTAGATGTATGATCCAAAGTACATAAATTAATATTTAATTATTTAGAGTTTTTTTAGATAAATTATTTAGAATCTTAGAGTCTTCTTAGAATATCTATTTGTTATAAAAGATATGACATGTAGAAAGGTGTTGTTTCTTAGGAACTAATTTAGGAAAATAGTTAGGAGTGTTGTTACAAGTGCACTAAATGTAAATTGACACTTTAAATGAAATAAGTGATCCATAACAAAATTAGTTTAGGACAGAAGCTTATTTAAGGCTTGTTTCTCTCCACTTGCAAGGGCATTGAGTGATCATGTGTCTCTTGCAGATTTTATGTAATTTTTATTTTCCTTATTAATAAATTTTTTGTGTTTTAGGACACTTCTTCTATTATTGTGGTATCATAGCTTCAATGATGTAGATGGTGTGAAGAGGAAATTCCAGCTGTGTAGGCTTTTGGAAAACTCCATTAAATTGATTCTTATGAAAATTGTTCAACTTTTTTAGGGAAAATACATTTTATTTTTTGAATTAGTGATAGTTTCATTTTTTATTAATAATGATCAAGATTATTAATAAAAAAACTTCTTTTTTTTCACTATGTATTAAATTTTTTTCCCCAAGTTGGAAAAGAAATTTAGTTTGTGCTCAGGAAAATATATTTGAATTAAGACTGTGGCACCACAGTCATTATCATAGACACCTCAACACCACAAAACCTCAGATCATTTTCTCCTTGGATCGACACCACTATGAAATATCTCCCAACTTTAATTTCACTTGCAAAATCTGCCTCTGGCGAGATCGAATCTGGTTTTAGACGCAACAAGTTGAATTGACCCTGGAGCTTTAATTTTAGATCTTGCTACACCGTGAAAGTTTGTCATCATACATGTTTAGAAGGACCAATAAAGAGTCATGTGAAGTACCAGGGAGGGCCATCATAAATCCTTAGCGATTGGAGGAGCGATCAACATTTCTCTTGAATGTTTTTGTTACTGTGAAATTCAACATCGACAACATCAACCGACCAATTTTTTGGAGCAATGTAGCCACAGTAAAACAAATTGGGTGAAGTTTGAGGAAGAGATAATGTATAGATAGCGTTATAGCACCGTGAAGAAACCAACCAAAAAGGAGGAGCCAAAATGGAGATCCTTGTGGAGATTAGCCAACAGACCTGTGTGGAGTGTGTGAAAAGGACCTAGTTTGGTGAGTGTAAATGAATATGCCCAAAAATTTCCAAAATTTCATGAATTTTGAAAACAAATGGTGTGTGGTACTTGTTTTGAAATCAAAGCCTAAATTTATTCACCTTTTCAAGTGACTTCATAAATAGTTATTTCGCTTTTTAAGTGACGTCATAAAGTGTTTTTCATGAAAGTTAAAAAAAGGAGTTAAAAAGTCACATGAGAAGGTGTGCTCTTTATTTTGAAATTTGTAATTTTAACATGACTGTTTGTAATTCTTTATGTAATGGAGTGATAAGGTAATGGAAAGGTAATAAGGTGTGATTGCTTTTTGTAATGTGGATTGATAAGGTGTAATTTTGTAATTTTGGAGCACTAAGATGTAATCTTTTATTTTTTATTTTTTCGAGGGAAACAAATTGTAACTGAAAGTAAATTTTACTTTGAGGGGGGGTCTAGTGTCAAAGAAGTCAAATTGCAAGAGAATTGTAAAAATTCAAATTTTGAAAGTTTCATTGTAATATTTCAGAGAAGTTGACTAGGGCCAAGTGCAAAGCTGAGTCACTTTTCTTCTCAAACAAATATACGAGGGTCAAGGCCAAGCCCCAATACATCATTTTTTGTTGTGGTTTTGTGTGTGGTCTATTGTCCATATTTTTTTTTGTGGTGCATGATGTATCTTGGTGCATACATTTACTCTTACAATGTCCAAGCTAGTAAATTTGTTTTTTGAATGTGACAAACTTGAAGGATCAAAGAATTACAAGACATGGAAAAGACACATAGAAAGAACTTTGATTTACAATGAACTTTGGCAAGATGTATGTGATGGTGATGTTAAAACAAACAAACCTCTAGATGCAAACTCACTAGCGAACTGGGAGATCAAAAATGCCAAAGCATTAGCATTAATTAAATCTTCAGTTAATGATGAAATGTATGTTCACATTGAAAATTATTCTGATGTATGGTATTCTTGGAAAAAATTTAAAGATGTATTTAATACACAACCAGAATCTAAGAGATTTGATCTTCAATTGAAGTTACTTCAATAGAAATTTACATAAGGGGGATATGTACTTGAGTACATTTCCATACTGTAAGAACATTAAGCTTGAAATAGTAAAGGTTAGATTTCAAGCAGTGGATGATAGTTTGATGAATACTATTTTGATTGTTGGTTTTCCTTCTTCATATACACATACCTTGGAAAATTTACAAGAAATTGGAAAGCTAGATAAGTCAAAATTTGATGAATTAAGTGGGATGTTAGCTCAACATGACAACATTTTTAGAAAGAAGAAACAAGTTGGAGAAGACTTCTTCTTTACAAAACCTAGCAGTAGTAAATATTCATCTGAAAGTTCCATAGGTAGAGGAAGAGGGCACAACAATCAAAATCAAGGAGAATATAGAAGACAAGGTCATGGTAGAAGTAAAGGCAGAGGGAATACCTTTAGCAGAGGAAATAGTTTTTCCAGAGGCAACATTCAAGGTAGAGGAAACAATTAAGGAAGAGGACAAAGTCAAGGTAGAGGACAAAATAAAGGTAGAGGACACAACATAGGAAAGAGAAAAATTCAAGGCAGAGGCACATATTTCAATCAAGTTATTTGTAGAATATGTAACAGAGTTGGTCATTATGTTGAATATTATTTAATTTCTATTGAAAAAGTTCCAAAGTTTCAACAACACTTGACATAATTTTCTAATGAACAAGAAGATTATGGCTCAGAATATGTTTTCACTACACTTGAAATTAAAAAATCAACAACATTACATGTCTCCACATATCTTAAAATTGATTATGAATATGTTTGGATCTTAGATACATGGGAAACACAACATATGAATTTTCATTGTGACTTATTTTGGACCTTTCAATAGTGCCAAACAAATTCAAAATTTCTTGTAGATGATACAAGACACACTCCTTGTGGAAAATGTAGTACAAGTTTCTCTTCCTGGCATTGGAGAAAAACTAATTTCAAATGTTTGGTATGTATCAACTTTCAATAAGAATTTGTTATCATTAGTCACGATTCAACAAGAAGGACATCAGGTTGTTATGGAGGATGGATTAGTAAAAATAATTTCCATTAAAGAAAATATGAAAATAGTCATGACAGAATATGAAGATGGAAAACTTCTAAGGATGAAAGGAAAAGTCATTCCATGGAATTTTGATTTTGTAGGAGAAACAAGTATATCTATTTCACCAATAAGGTTATGATATGTTAGATATGGGAATTTAAACTTTGAAATTCTCTCTCAAACTCAAAAGAAAGGAATGGTTAAAGGACTTCCAATTTTTAAGAAAGAAAATGAAATATGTGAAGCTTGCATTAATAGGACACAAAGTCGAGAGACTTCTCCAACAAGTTCATGGCATGCAAATAGGCGTTTACAATTGGTTCACAGTGACATTTGTGGACCTCTACCTACTTCTCTAGGAGGTTGTAGATACTTTTTACTCTTCATTGATGATTTTAATAGAATTACTTGGTTTTATTTCTTGAAACAAAAGTTAGAAACATTCAAAAAGTTTAAGACTTTTCACCTACTAGTTGAGAATGAAGTTAAAGAGAAGATTGACACTCTCAGGACAACCAATGGAGGGGAATTCTCTTCCATTGAACTCCAAACCCATTGAATGGAAAAGTGTATCAAAATACAACTTACAAATGTCTACACTCCACAAAAAAATGGATTAGCAAATATAATGAATCACACCTTGTTAGGGAGGACACGATCCATGTTAACTTTCAAAAATTTAAGTCCTTTATATTGGGTAGAAGAAATACATACACCAATATTCTTAAGGAACAAGTCCCCTACTACTTCTTTGGATTGAATTACACCATATGAAGTATGGTTTCATTTCAAACCTCAAGTCAAACATCTTATAGTTTTTTGTTCAGTGTGTTAGGCCTTAGTTCCAAAAGAAAAGCGAACTAAGTTTGATTCACGAAGTTTGAAGTGTACATTGATCGGGTATTCTGATAAAAAGAAGGAATAACATCTTATGTCCACTTGAATTTTTATTGTCAATAGGGATGTTATATTTGATGAAATAGAAAGAAAGGGTGCCACAAAGATAGAAAATATTCTATATAAATTGGAAACTAAGGGAGACAAAAAGAAAAGAAAAATGAAAAATCAACTAAGTACACAACATTGGTATGAGATTGAATTTCATTCATAAAAAAATGATTCATCCAGATTGCCTACATCATCTGGACCATCTAGATATTCTAGAAGATCATCTGAATCTTCTAACAATAGTTCATTTGACAATGACTCTCCACCCCCTGAACCTTCAGATGTTCAAGCAACATTTGCGTATATCAATCCATTGTATAATTATGGTGATTATTGAGATCCACAAACAAGTGAACATTGACTGCCTAAATGATCTATTCAACTTTTGAAGGATGTCAAATCAGATGAAAAAAACAAAACAAGAACAAGAAGTTCACAAAGAAATGAAGAAATTTTTTCCTTAATAACAAATGATTTTACTAAGCCCTCCACATACAAAGAGTCAATAAAACATGTAGAATGGAAAAAGGAAATGGTTGAAGAATACAAGGTAGTGATGGAAAACAACACTTGGAAACTTGTTAACTGTCCTAAAAATGTGAAACCCATTAGATGAAAATGGATTCATAGAATTAAGTATAAGCCAGATGGAGACATTGACAAGTATACGGCAAGTCTTGTTGCCAAAGGTTTTGCATAACAAGAAGGAATTGACTATGTAGAAACATTTACACCTACAGAAAAATGGAACACCATCATATTAGCACTTGCATTAGCAACCTAACGAGGATGAAAATTACATTAGATGGATGTTAAAGTTCCATCTTCAATGGAGACTTGTAGGAAGAAGTATATATGACTCCACCTCTAGGTTTTGAGATTGAAGGAAAATAACACAAAGTATGCAAACTAATCAAGGCTTCATACAAATTGAAACAAGCTCCATGAGCTTGGTATGCATAAATGGACGAGTACCTTCACAAGGTTGGCTTTAAATGGAGTGAATCTGATGATACTTTATATGTGCACCAACAAGGTAAAAATATGGTGATTCTAGTTATGTATGTGGATGACTTGATCATTACTAGGAACAATAATGATCATATTATTTAGGTAAAGAATGAGTTTCATGTTGGATGTAAGATGACTAATTTGGGATTACTTCACTACTATCTTGGAGTCGAAGTATTCCAACATCCAAACAATATTTTTTACTAGTCAAAGCAAGTATGCATCTAAACTATTGAAAATATTCGGGACGTAATATTGAAATTCGGTTCTCACCCTAATAGAACAAAACTTAAAACTTTTAAAATTTGGAGGGGGGGAATTGGTGAACAATACTACTTATAGACAATTGATTGGCATCTTGATTTATTTAACAACCACTTACCCTGACTTATCTTATGAAATTATTATTCTCTTAGGATTTATGAATGAATCAAGGGAAAGAAATTGGAATGCAAAAAAAATGGTCCTTAGATATATTAAAGAGATGAAATATTTTGGTCTTCTTTACAAAAGAAATAAGAACTTTATAATTGGTGGATACTCAGATGCATATTTTGATAGAATAATTGATGATAGGGCATCAACATCAGGTTATTTGATGAACAAGGGGCCAATTGTAGTTTCTTGGAGTTGCAAAAGGCAAGCTACAATGGCCACTTCTTCGATAGAAGGAGAACATATATTAAAATATATTAGCATGGGAAGCAACATGTGAAATTGTTTGGTTGCACAAAGTTTTGTAGGATTTAGGCATTCCTCAAGTAAAAATAATATCGTTATTCATCGATAGGCAATCAACCATAAAACTTGTCAAAAACCCAACTTTCCATTCCAAAACAAAGCATGTGGACACAAAGTATCATTACATCAGGACACTCATCACAAAGGATGTCATCAAATGATTATATTTTCCTTAAGAAGATCAGATCTCATATATTTTCACAAAACCACTTAGTATGATCAAATTTACTAATTTCAGGGAAGAACTTAGTATATGTTGTAATGTACCTTTGGATCAAAGGGGGGAATGTTAGATGTATGATCCAAAATACGTAAATTAATATTTAATTATTTATAGTTTTATTAGATTAATTATTTAGGGTCTTCTTAGAATATCTATTTGTTATAAAAGATATGACATCTAAAAAGATGTCATTTCCTAGGAACTATTTTAGGAAAATAGTTGGGAGTATTGTTACAAGTGCATTAAATGTAAATGGAAACTTGCAAATGAAATAAGTGATCCATAACAAAATTGGTTTAGGACACAAGCTTATATAAAGCTTATTTCTCTCCGCTTGCAAGGGTGTTGAGTGATTGTGTGTAAGCTCTTGCAGGTTCTAAGTAAATTTTCTTTTCCTTATTAATAAAATTTGTGTGTCTGATGACACTTCTACTATTATAACCTATAATGAAGCAATATCACACTTTGGAAAATAATTAATCTCAATTTAGTGATGATCCTCACAAATATATATCCTATAGTTTGTTTATCTTAGTAACCTTTCAATTCAACAATCCAAGAAGAATAATGAATTTGACTTAAATGGAGGAAGAATTACTAACCTAACTTAACAATATAGAAAATAATCGAATGGATTCTTATTGGGGTAAATAAGATATGATGGTAAATATTTTGAAAATTTGCATAAGTACATGGGTACTCCATAGACGGGATTGACACCATGCAGAGGACTGCACAGACGCTCGAAAAACTTTGTAGATGTGCAACAGAGGTTGAAGATTACCGTGTGACCTAACTAAAATATTCCTCAGTTGATAGGGTATCTGCCAACAATGCAAGTTAGTTAGATATGGGCTAAGGTGGCCATTTAACTAGTTATGGCGTGGGGGAAAACCTTTACACATATGAAGACAACTCACCTAAGTGAGCTAGAAGGAGATTTTCATAGGCAAGGTATGGAAGAACAACAATATATCAAGGATCGTTACTAATTATCAAGGATTCCATTGTTCAATTGGTTAGATGTTTTTCATTTGGTTGCTAAGTGGGTAAGTCCTCTATTTTGTTATATTATGTATTGTCACTATTTCCTAATACTAGCCTTGTTCTAGTGATGAGTTCTATGGGGTTAAGTGCTTTGAAGCTTTGACATGGTGTCAATCTTTGAATATTGTGTACTTTGTATTGTACACCATTTTCCATTATTATAATACGAGTGTGTAATCTTTCTAGTGAAGATCCAAGTTTATCATTCTAGGACAAATCATATTGATATGCAATATCATTGTGTGGGGGATATGATTGAAGACAAGAAAGTGCTACCAAAGAAGGTGGATACTTTGAATATTGTTGTAGATTCATTAACCAAAACTGTGAGAGCTAAAAAGTTCTCTTGGTGTCGATAAATAATGAGAATTATTGCCCCATATTATTGATTATATACTCTTACAACCCTTTGTATGAAAACAAAACAAGTGAGATAATATTGAGTATGTGTTATATTATTTGCATGACTAACCCTAGATGTTGTACATTGTTCCACTTGTAGCGAGGGTGTCATCGAGGATTCACAAGGGATGGAAGCCCACTTGCATAGAGTTTGAGAACAATGACACTAAAACATATTTTTTGGATGGTTTTTTGCATCAGTTCTTGAAAATTTTCAATACATGGGCTCTACTTTAGCAGCTTTATGGCACATGGTCATTTAATACATGATTTTGTAATTTTGGTTAAGAAACTATATTTGTATTCTAATTGTGGAATATATAATCTTTCTTCTTTTCCTAATTTGGGTGTCTAGGTTAAAATATTTCCATTAATGTATGTGTTTTCCATTGCACATTTTCTATCAAATTAAGAATTTGTTTACAATAATTAACTGTACAAGGTTAAAATCTATAATCATAATTATACTCTCAAATCTCCACTTACCAAACATCAATATTATATACATCAATATACATGAATACTTCATATCCATGTATTTCCATTTCATGTCTAGATATTAGTATATTATGTTGACACCCATGTTATATTATCTCTTTTACTAAGTATGTTTATGATTACATCAATAATGATCTATATGATTGGTTGATTAGTGCTTATAAGTCTTATCTGGTTCCTTTTTCTTAAGCTCCTTCTTTATGCTACATTGATCTTTGTAGTATTATAATGTGTTTCACCCATCAATTTCCAAGTTACAATATCACACATTTGGGGGCATCTATTATAACCTTATTTTCCATCCTAAGTGTGAGATTGAGGAACCTACCCTCATCAACATCCCTGGAACACTATTTTTCTACCCTAGGAAAGTGAAAATGAGAGATTCATTTATGATTACATCCTTGTAAGAAGAAATAATCTCTTAGTACTCTCTCACAAAAGGTGATGATCCTCATAGGATTCTAGGTTTATTTTCAAGGAGATTAGTTTGAGAAATTTTGAATTACCTCATCCCATGGCTTATGAATTTGTACAAGACTCTAAATTCATCAATACCTATGGGTTTATATTTACCCTCTCTTCTCCTCACCAACTATATATAATGAAGCATTAGCTAAGGGGGAGGATGAAGAGAAAGATGTGTAACTACATGCTATTGAAAATTCTTAGAAAGAGCCTTTTGATTGACATAATATTTCCTTGATTATGAGTGTAGCCAATGAGTAGTCAGAGCCAAGGAGTCATAAATTATCATCATGCAGTCAAGGTAATATATAATGTGACTCTTTTGCTTCAATATATATTTCATGCTTCACCCCCTAGTTCATGTTATTCATTCCATGTATTATTTGGATTTGATTATATTAAGCAACCTAGTATAGATCTATTAACCCTGTAACCAAATTTTCAATAGGAAAGGTATATATGAGGTTTTTTTTGTCTTTTACATATGAGATAGAGTTTATTGGAGTGGAAGTAAGGTATTTAGGAGTTAGAACAAGATTTTATACAACATGACTAGTCAAGGTCACCTATAGACTTCAATGATAAGGAATGCCATATGTTCTCTCTCTCATGTTTGTAAAATATTATTCGATATTAAATCTAGGAGGAGGATTGAACACTATATCATTTTTCATAGATAGATCAATGGTATATCTATGGAAACATTTACCTAGTAATAAGCAGATATTCATAAAAATAGGTTTTCACAAGCATCCCCTTCATGAAATTTTTAATTGTTCTCGAGTCTATTTTTAGTAAGATTTTGATGTTAATAGAGCTTGGATTAGTTTACAAATTTTCAGAAGGATGCATGACAAGCTTCAATACTCATCTTGAAGAAATAATTAACCCATATTCCTAAACCTTGATAGGCCTTCTATGGTTATTGATAGCCTAATAGAGCCTTGAATCACTCAAATTTCTCTTCATGTTTGTTTATAAGTCACATTTAAGTGTTATTATCACCATGCATGAATTTGGCTTTATCATGGGATGTTATCATTGAATATTATATTTTACTACATTCTTTCCTCCTCCTTTAAGCTTACATCTCTATAGACATATAAATGGAAAATAGGAGCATGTTGGTGAAAGGAAAATTATAGGGGAGTTAAAAATGATTTTAGAACTAATTTTGATAAATAATATTGAAAAAACAGCCTATAATGAAGTCATATCACACATGGGGAAAAAAATAATCCCAATTTAGTGACAATCCTCACAAATATGTAGTTTGTTTATCTTAGTAACCCTTAAATTCACCAATCTAGGAAGAATAATGGATGTCATTTAGATAAAGGAAGAGTTACTAATGTAACTTAACAACCGTTAGATGTATGATCCAAAGTACATAAATTAATCTTTAATTATTTAGAGTTTTCTTAAATAAATTATTTAGAATCTTAGAGTCTTCTTAGAATATCTATTTGTTATAAAAGATATGACATGTAGAAAGGTGTTGTTTCTTAGGAACTAATTTAGGAAAATAGTTAGGAGTGTTGTTACAAGTGCACTAAATGTAAATTGACACTTTAAATGAAATAAGTGATCCATAACAAAATCAGTTTAGGACACAAGCTTATTTAAGGCTTGTTTCTCTCCACCTAGAAGGGTGTTGAGTGATCATGTGTAAGCTCTTGCAGATTTTATGTAATTTTTCTTTTCCTTATTAATAAAATTTTTGTGTTTGAGGACACTTCTACCATTATTGTGGTATCAGAGCTTCAATGATGTAGATGGTGTGAAGAGGAGATTCAAGCTGTGTAGGATTTTGGAAAACTCCATTAAATTTGAATTGTATGAAAATTGTTTCAACTTTTTTTAAGGAGTTTATTTATTTATTTTATTTTTATTTTTATTTTATTTATTATTATTATTTTTATTTTCTGAATTAGTGATAGTTCATTTTTTTATTAATAATGGGCAAATTAATAATAATAATAATAAAAACCCTTTTTTCACTATGTATTAAAAAATGTATTCCCCAAGTTGGAAAAGAAATTTAGTTTGTGCTCAGGAAAATATATTTGAATTAAGACTGTGGCACCACAGTCGTCACCATACACACCTCGGCACCATAGAACCTCAAATCCTTCTCTCCTTGGATCAACACCACTGTGAAATATCTCCCAACTTTAATTTCACCTGCAAAATCTTCCTCTGGGGAGATCAAATCTGGTTTTAGACTCAACAAGTTGAATTGAGCGTGGAGTCTTAATTTTAAATCTTTCTCTCACCGTGAAAGTTGGCCATCATACATGTTCAGAAGGACCAGTAAAGAGCCATGTGAAGGACTAGTGAAGAGCCAACATAAATCCTCGGCGATTGGAGGAGCGATCAACTTTTCTCTTAAATGTCTCTGTTAAGGTGAAATTCAACCGACCAATTTTTTGGAGCAGTGCAACCACAGTGAAACAACTTGGGTGAAGCTTGAGGAAGAGACAACGTATAGATAGTGTTGCAGCATCGTGAAGAAACCAACCAAAAAAGAGGAGCCAAAATGGAGATCCCTGTGGAGATTAACCAACAGACCTGCATGGACTGTGCAAAACAGACCCAGTTCGGTGAGTGTAAAGGACCATGCCCAAACATTGCCAAATTTCATGAAGTTTGAAAAAAATATGGTGTGTGGTACATGTTTTGAAATCAAAACGTAAATTTATTCACCTTTTCAAGTGACTTCATAAATAGTTATTTCACTTTTTAAGTGGCGTCATAAAGTGTTTTTCACGAAAGTTAAAAAAGGGAGTTAAAAAGTCCCCATGAAAAGGTGTGCTCTTTACTTTGAATTCCTTAATTTTGACATGAGGAGTGTTTGTAATTCTTTACGTAATGGAGTGATAAGGTAATGGAAAGGTAATAAGGTGTAATTTATTTTTGTAATTTGGAGTGATAAGGTGTGATTTTTGTAATTTTAGAGTGATAAGGTGTAATTTTGTAATTTTGGAGCACTAAGATGTAATTTTTTATTTTTTATTTTTTCCACGAAAATAAATTGTAATTCAAAGTAATTTTACTTTGAGGGGGGCCTAGCGTCAAAGAAGTCAAATTGCAAGAGAATTTTAAAAATTCAAATTTTGCAAGTTTCATTGTAATATTTCAGAGAAGTTGACTAGGGCCAAGTGCAAAGCTCAATCACTTTTCTTCTCAAACGATTATACGAGGGGCAAGGCCAAGCCCCGATAGATAATTTTTTGTTGTGGTTCTGTGTGTGGTGTGTTGTCCATATTTTTTTGTGGTGCATGATGTATCTTGGTGCATACATTTACTCTTACAATGTCCAAGTTAGTAAATTTATTTTCTGAATGTGACAAACTTGAAGGCTCAAAGAATTACAAGACACGGAAAAGACACATAGAAATAAATTTGATTTACAATGAAGTTTAGCAAGATGTCTGTGATGGTGATGTTAAAAAAACAAACCTACAAATGCAGACTCACTAGTTAAATGGGAGATAAAAAATGCCAAAGCATTAGCATTAATTAAATATTTAGTTAATGATGAAATGTATGTTCACATTGAAAATTCTTCTGGTGTATGGTATGCCTGGAAAAAAATTTAAAGATGTATTTTATACACAAATAGAATCTAATAGAGTTGATCTTCAATTGAAGTTACTTCAATAGAAATTGACATAAGGGGGAGATGTACTTGAGTACATTTCCATACTTAAGAACATTAAGCGTGAAATAGTAAAGGTTGGATTTCAAGCAGTGGATGCTAATTTGATGACTACTATTATGATTGTTGGTTTTCCTTCTTCATATACACATTTCTTGGAAAATTTACAAGTAATTGGAAAGCTAGAGAAGTCAAAATTTGATGAATTAAGTGAGATGCTAGCTCAACATGACAACATTTTTGGAAAGAAGAAACAAGTTGGAGAAGATATCTTCTTTAGAAAACCTATCACTAGTAAATATTCAACTAAAAGTTCCATAGGTAGAGGAAGAGGGAACAACAACAAAAATCAAGGAGAATATAGAGGACAAGGTTGTGGTAGAAGTCAAGGCAGAGGGAACAACTTTAGCAGAGACAACAGTTTTGGCAGAGGTAACATTCAAGGTAGAGGAAACAATTAAGGAAGAGGACAAAGTCAAGGTAGAGGACAAAATCAAGGTAGAGGACAAAGCAAAGGTAAGGGAAAAATTCAAGGCAGAGGCAAATATTTCAATCAAGTTATTTGTAGAATATGTAACAGAGTTGGTCATTATGTTGAATATTATTTAACTTCTATTGAGAAAGTTGGTCATTATGTTGAATATTATTTAACTTCGATTGAAAAAGTTCCAAAGTTTCAACAACACTTGACACAATTTTCTAATGAACAAGAAGATTATGGCTCAAAATATGTTTTCACTATACTTGAAATTTCATAATCAACAACATTACAAGTCTCCACACATCTTAAAATTGATTATGAAGATGCTTGGATCTTAGATACATAGGAAACAAAACATATGAATTTTCAACGTGACTTCTTTTGGAATTTTCAATAGTGCCAAATCAATTCAATCTTTATTGCAGATGATACGAGACGCACTCCTTGTGGAAAATGTGTAGTAAAAGTTTCTCTTCCTGCATTGGAGAAAAAATAATTTCAAATGTTTGGTATGTACCAACTTTCAATAGGAATTTGTTGTCATTAGTCATGATTCAACAAGAAGGACATCAGGTTGTTATGGAGGATGGATTAGTAGAAATCATTTCCATTAAAAAAAATATGAAAATAGTCATGACAGGATATGAAGATGGAAAACTTCTAAGGATGAAAGGAACAATCATTCGAAGGAAATATGATTCTGTAGGAGCAACAAGTATAGATATTTCACCAATATGGTTATGGTATGTTAGATATGGGAATTTAAACTTTGAAATTCTCTCTCAAATTCAAAAGCAGGGAATGGTTAAAGGACTTCCAACTTTTAATAAATAAAATGCAATATGTGAAGCTTGCATTAATGGGACACAAAGTCGAGAGACTTTTCCAACAAGTTCGTGGCATGCAAATAGGCGTTTACAATTGGTTCACAATGAAATTTGTGGACCTCTACCTACTTCTCTAGGAGGTTGTAGATACTTTGTACTCTTCATTGATGATTTTAGTAGAATGACTTGGGTTTATTTCTTGAAACAAAAGTTAGAAACATTCGAAAAGTTTAAGACTTTTCACCTACTAGTTGAGAATGAATTTAAAGAGAAAATTGACACTCTCAGGACAACCAATGGAGGGGAATTCACTTCCAATGAACTCCAAACTTATTGCATGGAAAATAGTATCAAAATAAAACTTACAAATGTCTACACTCCACAAATAAATGGAGTAGCAAAGAGAATGAATCGCACCTTGTTAGGAATGACACGATCCATGCTAACTTTCAAAAATTTATGTCCTTTATATTGGGTAGAAGCAATACATACAACATTCTTCTTAAGGAACAGGTCCCTTATTGCTTCTTTGGATGGAATTACACCATATGAAGCATGGTTTCATTTCAAACCTCGATTCAAACATCTTATAATTTTTGGTTCAGTGTGCTAGGCCTTAGTTCCAAAAGAAAAGTGAAATAAGCTTGATTCACGAAGTTTGAAGTGTACATTGATTAGGTATTCCGATGAAAAGAAGGAATATCGTCTTATGTCCACTAGAAAGTTTATTGTCAATAGGGATGTTATATTTGATGAAATAGAAAGCAAGGGTGCCACAAAGATAGAAAATATTCTATAAAAATTGGAAACTAAGGGAGACAAAAAGAAAAGAAAAATGCAAAATCAACCAAATACACAACATTGGTACGAGATTGAATTTCGTTCATAAGAAAATGGTTCATCCAGCTCATCTACATCATCAGGACCATCTAGATATTCTAGAAGATCATTTGAATGTTCTAGCAATAGTTTGTCCAACAATGACTCTCCACCCCTTGAACCTTCAGATGTTCAAATAACATTTTTTTATATCAATCCATTGTATAATTATGGTGATTATTGAGATCCACAAACAAGTGAACATCAACTGCCTAAATGGGCTATTCAACTTTTGAAGGATGTCAAGCTAGATGAAAAAAACAAAACAAGAACAAGAAGTTCACAAAGAAATGAAGAAATTTTTTCCTTAATAACAAATGATTTTATTAAGCCCTCCATATACAAAGAGGCAATAAAACATGTAGAATGGAAAAAGGCAGTGATTGAAGAATACAAGGGATTGATGGAAAACACCACTTGGAACTTGTTTAATTTCCTAAAAATGTGAAACCCATCGGATGAAAATGGGTTCAAAAAATTAAGTATAATCCAGATGGAGACATTGACAAGTATAAGACAAGTCTTGTTGCCAAAGGTTTTGCACAACAAGAAGGAATCAACTATGAGGAAACATTTGCACATACAACAAAATGGAACACCATCATATTAGCACTTGCATTAACAACTCAACGAGGATGAAAAGTACATCAGATGGACGTTAAAATTCCATCCTCAATAGAGACTTGTAGGAAGAAGTATATATGACTCCACCTCTAGGTTTTGAGATTGAAGGGAAATAACACAAAGTATGCAAATTAATCAAGGCTTTATACAAATTGAAACAAGCTCCATGAGTTTGGTATGCATAAATGGGCGAGTACCTTCATAAGGCTGGCTTTAAATGGAGTGAATTTGATGATACCTTATATGTGTGCCAACAAGGTAAAAATATGGCGATTCTAGTTATGTATGTGGATGACTTGATCATTATTAGGAACAATAATGATCATATTATTTAGGTAAAGAATGAGTTTCATGTTGGATGTAAGAGGGTTGATTTGGGATTACTTCACTACTATCTTGGAGTTGAAGTATTCCTACATCCAAACAATATTTTCATTAGTCAAAGCAAGTATGCATATGAACTATTGAAAATATTTGGGATGTAATACTGAAATTCGATTCTCACCCTAATGCAACAAAACTTAAAACTTTCAAAATATGAAGGGGGGGAATTGGTGAACAATACTACTTATAGACAATTGATCGGCATCTTGATTTATCTGAAAACCACTCATCCTGACTTATCTTATGAAGTTAGTATTCTCTTAGGATTTATGCATGAACCAAGGGAAAGAAATTGGAATGTAAAAAAAGGGTCCTTAGATATATACAATGGATGAAATATTTTGGTCTTCTTTACCAAAAAACTAAGAAATTTATACTTGGTGGATACTCAGATGCATATTTTACTGGAATAATTGATGATAGGGCATCAACATCAAGTTATTTGATGAACATGGGGCCAATTGTAGTTTCTTGGAGTTGCAAAAAGCAAGATACAATGGCCACTTCTTCAACAGAAGCAAAATATATATTAGAATATATTAGCATGGGAAGCAACATGAGAAATTGTTTGGTTGCACAAAGTTTTGCAGGATTTAGGCATTCCTCAAGTAAAAACCATATCTTTATTCTTCAATAGGCAATCAGCCATAAAACTTGTCAAAAGCCCAGTTTTCCATTCCAAAACAAAGCATGTGGACACAAAGTATCATTACATCAGGACACTCATCACAAAGGAGTCATCAAATGAGAATATTGTCCTTAAGAAGATTAGATCTCAAATATTTTCACAAAATCACTTGGTAGGATCAAATTTACTAAGTTCAGGGAAGAGCTTAGTAGATGTTGTAATGTAACTTTGGATCAAAGGGGGGAATGTTAGATGTATTGTCCAAAATAAGTAAATTAATATTTAACTATTTAGAGATTTATTAGATTAATTATTTAGTGCCTTCTTAGAATATCTATTTGTTATAAAAGATATGACATCTAAAAAGATGTCCTTTCCTAGGAACTAATTTAGGAAAATAGTTAGTCCTGAGTATTGTTACAAGTGCATTAAATGTAAATGGAAACTTGTAAATGAAATAAGTGATCCATAACAAAATTAGTTTAGGACACAAGCTTATATAAATCTTATTTCTCTCCGCTTTCAAGGGTGTTGAGTGATCGTGTGTAAGCTCTTGCAGATTTTAAGCAAAATTTATTTTCCTTATTAATAAAATTTGTGTGTCTGAGGACACTTCTACTATTACAACCTATAATGAAGAAATATCACACTTGGGAAAGTAATTAATCTCAATTTAGTGATGATCCTCACAAAAATATATCATGTAGTTTGTTTATCTTAGTAACCCTTAAATTCACCAATCCAAGAAGAATAATGAATGCCACTTAAATGGAAGAAGAGTTACTAACATAACTTAACAATATAGAAAATAATAGAATGGATCCTTATTGGGGTTGTAGAGCCTCTAACTTACACCTCATCATCCACTATTACCTACTGTTTTTCATCACTTACCTCTCTCTTTTGCCTCATTTTCAATGTAAAACCACCCAGATCATTACATTAGATGTCATTAAGCATGATCAAGTGAGCTTTGCTAATGTGTGACTGTTTTGTTTAGATTTTGACATATTTACAGGCATTCCGCAGCTCTCTGCTGATTCCGCAGCCATCTGCTGATTCCGCAGCCATCTGCTGATTCCGCAGCCTTTTTGTTAATCTCAAGGTTCCACGTGCCATTTTGCCAAATGAGCCACATGGGCACTTAGGAATCAAGGTGCTCGAGGTCCTGTGCTATTGGTTCGGCCATCCACGTCATCTGTACCTCCGGTCAAAAGGGTCAAGTTACGGTCAACAAAGGCAGCTTAATGGTGATACGTAAGTTGTTGGGTCACGTCAGTTCAAACGGTGACTTGTCCGTGTTACGCGGGTTGTGGGGGACATAATCCAACTCTGGATTCAATGCCCATAACGACCAAAACCTCCAGCTCATCCACGCAGGCTTATGACGTGTTATTGAACCTTAATTACGCATGACAGTTAGTTTATTTTTCAGTTTTAGTTGTACGCATTAGGATATCTTTCAGATGCCTATAAAAACTTGCGTCTGTGTACGCTTATGTAACTTTTTTAGTTGTTGTTTCTTATGAACTTGTTATAATTTTAGTGCATTCCCAGACTCTGTTTTAATAGTGTTGTTCTAGCACTCTTGACTGTAATTTTCTGCACATGGAGTAATAGAAGCAGTGTTGTTCTGAAGTTTTCAATACCTTGAGTCTTCTTTGGTTTATATGAATGGAGGGCCCCTGTTCATGTTAGCCTTGTATAGTATTTTATGTTCAGCATTTCCTTATTTCCATTCAGCATTTCCTTTTCTTGACACATGTACAGCGTAATTTACTTTCATGTTATTTCATTTCCAGCCTTTATTTTAAGCTGATCAACATTGTTCTTTTGCAGGTTTTTAACCCGGGATTGCTTGTGTGTTTATGTATTTGCTTTATATCTAGTGGTAGTTTCAGTTGACAGATTCAAATTTGCTGCGTTTACTTTATTTTCATAGCTGATTTTTAGTTTTATTTCTCAAATCTGTCTGCTAACATATGAATGGTCTCTTTATTATAAATTGTCTATCTT
>APFE031434286.1:93659-105579 GCA_000404065.3 Pinus taeda
TCTTTAACTACTTTCTAATCGTGCTTTACACAATACTATGTGTTAGAGGCAGAGAGTTAGAAAGAGCATAATATTATAACTAGTCTTTAAAGTAGACTTTTCTCATTTTTATCATTTCTTAGACTTATCTTTAGCTACTTCCTAATCGTGTCTTACACAGTACTATGTGTTAGAGGCAGAGAGTTAGGAAGAGATAAACATTATCATTGGTCTTTTAAGTGATTTTCTTACCTTTTATTTGCAGCAGCATGAATGGTGTCTAATGCCATTAGAAAGTGTTTCTTTGCTTTCAGTTCATTTTAATTCATTTATTTCCTTCAAGTTTTTCCTTTTCAGCAAGTAGTTAGAAACCACTAATCACACACCTTCACTCATCTAGAATTCACCTTACACACACCATCACTCATCTGTTTATAAATACATCACTCCATCTTAGGAAGATAAATTAACCACAAACAACACCCCAAGCGACAAAAAGCTCTAAGAGGTTGCTTAAGTACATATAGTACACCTTCACTTCATCAGCTTACGAGCCCCGGGTTGACAATTAATGACATCAATTTAGGAACACTAAATTGACTAAACAGGGGTAAATAAGATATGATGGAAAATATTTTGAAATTTTTCATAAGTACATGGGTATTCCGTAGACGAGACTGACACCGTGCATAAAGGACTACACAGATGCTCGAAAAACTTCACAGATGTGCAACATAGGTTGAAGATTACTGTGTGACCTAACTAAATTATTCCTCAGTTGATAGGGTATCTACCAACAATGCAAGTTAGTTAGATATGGACTAAGGTGGCCATTTAACTAGTTATGGTGTGGGGAAAAACCTTTACACATATGAAGACAACTCACCTCGGTGAGCTAGAAGTAGATTTCCCTAGGCCGGGTATGGAAGAACAACATTATATCAAGGATTACTACTAATGATCAAGGATTCCATTGTATTGGTTAGATGTTTTTCACTTGGTTCCTAAGTGGGTGAGTCCTCTATTTTGTTATATTTTGTATTGTCACTGTTGCCTAATATTATCCTTGTTCTACTGATGAGTTCTATGGGGTTAAGTGCTTTGAAGCTTTGACATGGTGTCAATCTTTGAATATTGTGTACTTTGTATTGTACGCCATTTTCCATTATTATAATATGAATGTGTAATCTTTCTAGTGAAGAGCCAAGTTTATCATTCTAAGACAAAGCATATTGATATGAAATATCGTTGAGTGAGGGATATGATTGAAGACAAGAAAGTGCTACTAAAGAAGGTGGATACTTTGAAGACTGTTGTAGATTCATTAACCAAAACTGTGAGAATTAAAAGTTCTCTTGGTGTGGATAAATAATGAGCATTATTTCCCCATATTATTGATTATGTACTCTTACAACCCTTTGTATGAAAACAAAACAAGTGAGATAATATTATGTGTTATATTATTTGCATGACTAACCCCAGATGTTGTACATTGTTCCACGTGTAGCGAGGGCGTCATCGAGGATTCACAAGGGATGGAAGCCCACCTGCATAGGGTTTGAGAACAATGACCCTAAAACTTATTTTTGGATGGTTTTTTCCATCCGTTCTTGACAGTTTTCAATACATTGGGTTCTACTTTAGCATCTTTGTGGCATATGGTCATTTAATACATGATTTTGTAATTTTGGTTAAGAAACTATATTTGTATTCTAATTATGGAATATATAATCTTTCTTCTTTTCCTAATTTGGGTGTCTAGGTTAAAATCTTTCCATTAATGTATGTGTTTTCCATTGCACATTTTCTATCAAATTAAGAATTTGTTTACAACAATTAACTGTACAAAGTTAAAATCTATAATCATAATTATACTCTCAAAACCCCACTTACCAACCATCAATATTATATACATCAATATTATATATTGTTAAATATTACAAGTAAATTTATCAATACATTATTTGGTACTATTAAATTATTTGGTACTATTAAAAATTTAATAATGTATATAACTATCTTGACTTTAACATCTTTTTCCTAAATTACAATTCAATTGTATGTTAATTCATTGTGTTTTAAAATTGTTCATAATGTACTCTCATATGGTTGTACATGAGAGTGAGGTGAAGAAAAAATATTGAGTAAGACATAATATGAGGATGAGAGCGTTAAGTGAATAATTATTATCAAAATTAAAATAAAATATTATAATTATATTTAGAAACTAATTTATCTATTTCAAAAATTTGAACATGAGTATAATATTTTAATTTATTATTAACCACATATAAATAATATAATTATTTAATTTATTTAAAAAATAAAAATAATTTAATAAATTTTAAAAGAAATGAAATTGTTTAATTGGTTTCAGAAGGATGCAAAATTTCCATATTTCAAATCTTAAACATAGTATAATATTTCACTTATTATTTAAATCATATATAATTTAATTTTTTTTTTTTTTTTTTTTTTTAAGTAAGTTTGGCAAGTCTACATCTTCATTATATCCCATTATGTCGAAGAATTGAACTAGTAATTTCACATCACGAAGTGCTTTAACAAAATGACTTCACATCAAAGAGTGCCTTAACAAAGCACTAGATCAATGTGTGTCCAAAACTCCATAACAAAGTGACTTCACATCAAAGAGTACCTTAACAAAGCACCAGATCACTATGTACCCAAAACTCCATCGACTCTTTAATTTAATTTTAAAAATAAAATAATTTAATAAATTTATGAGTAATTGAAATTGTTTAGATTTGGTTTTCAACCCCTAAAAACCAAAATCTACATTTTTATGATTATCTTCCAAAAAAAATTCTACCGGGAAAAAACCATCATATTTTCATTAACAAAAAATAAAAACAGATACATTTTCTATATAGTTATTACATATGATCTTGATATAAAATTCTCAAAAATTCTGAGAAATTGTAATACTATTCCCTCTAAATCTGCTGCTAGCTATGAAGATCTATAACAACCTAACAGATTTTTTTCCTTTATTTCATTTTTTCGCAATACTAATCCTTCTCAAAACAAAAGAATCTATATTAAAGACTTTCATGATGATCAAAGCAAAGTCCGGAAAATCTATATGGAAGACTTCCACTATTATCCAAAGAAATCTGTTTTTTCTGCTAATGTTGCTGCTTATTATCATGGAGGCGGGGCCATCTTCTTTGTATAATCCATCGCCAGTTAGCAGTTTCGAAAGCCAGGATTGACAACATTGACAGACGCAATTGGCCATGAATTAAGAGCCAGATCGAACTCAAAAGTTTTGCCTGGAAGAATCGACGAAGGCACAGTGAAGTGAACTGGGCTAGCCCCAACGGAACTATTGAAGACGATTAGTAAACTTGGAGAGACGGCTTCACAAACTTTACAGTGATTGGCCACAAAAAATGCATCTTGGGCAATATAACCAGGAATTGGGTTTGGTATTATCCATGAGATGTCCAACTGACACCCATTTTCCCCACCAGTCTCGGTGGGTTGGATATCAAACACCACATCTGAAATCAAAATGGTAAACCATAATCAACCATAATTTCAATTAAATTTAAATACCAATATATGTTGTATTCTGACAAATTTCAGAGTCTGATAAGAAACTTTCAACTTTAGGATGGATGTTCCACTCATCATTAACGATGACATAATGTTTGTATGTCGTCATAATCATAATGAATCATGCATCATCTTTCAATTTTACGATGGATGATCCACTCATCATTAACGACGACATAATGTTTGTATGTCGTCATAATCATAATGAATCATGCATCATCTTTCAATTTTACGATGGATGATCCACTTATCATAATGAATCATGCATCATCTTTCAATTTTACGATGGATGATCCACTTATCATTAACGACGACATAATGTTTTTATGTCGTCATAATGATTCACTTATTATTAATGGATAGAATATCTATCCAAAATGTTAAACATAACGGATAGAATATCTATAATGGATAGAATATCTATCCAAAATGTTAAACATTTTCTATTCTATTGATAATATTTGGATGTCTTCTTTTGACAAATTTCAAATTTCAAATCAAGATAAAAAAAACTCAATTTTCAGATAGATGCTCTACTCATCATTAACGATACAATATTTTCATATTATTAATATTTAAAATGTCCATCCAAAATGTCAGACATTTCCTATTCTATTTACAATATTTACTAAAAAGAAAAATTTCCAATATAGATTCCAACTATGAAAATCTACACATTATATTTCTTACATTCACATTAATCTCCACCATAATTTTATGTTTTAAAAAAATAAAATATCCATCCAAAATATTGGACATTTCCTATTATGCTTACTGTATTTGGAGGAAAATTTTGGTAACCATATAAACTCAAACTCCAACTGTGAAAATCTACACATTAAATATCTTGCATTCAGTTGGGGAAAAAATCTCCTAACCATTTTGCATAGATTCCAACCATAATTTCAGTTAAATTTTACTATTGCAAATTATTAAAATAATAACATACCAGTTGGGCGGATTGCCGTTGCAAAGTGACCATGCAGAAAAATAAACATAAAGAAAGAAAACGCAGTCAATCGCACTTGATATTCCATATCTGACCTTTGACAGTTGAGAACCTTTTTTCCACAAATTATACGATGAGATGGTATTAATAGTATTATTCAATATATACCCATTTCGTCAGCGCTAAATATGAAATAATTAATATAAAATTAGAATCAAATTAGAATCAGTTCGTTAGGATATGAGAGATTTTTACTATTAGAATTGATTAGTGATATATAGTGGCATATGATAGGGCTAATTGCATTATGATTAATGATATATGGCATAATGATAGGGTAAAAAAATAAGTTTTTATAGATGTATTTAAGAATATAAGATATTAAAATTAATTTTTTAAAAAAAATTGAAGAGAAAAAAGTAGTTTTTTGTATTAAAATTATTAAAAAAAAATTATTATTATTATTATTATTCAATTTTAAGGTTTCTTGTTTGTGGAACAAAGGATTCACTTCCATTTAACCATTTAACGGTTAAGTCGAAAACATACATGCTCTACAATTATTATATCATATAATTAATATAAGTTAAGAATCATAGATGTCTCAATCTAAATATAAACCCTTTTTTTTTTTTTTTTCAGACGAAAAATCAGATGTTTATATATATAGTGGAATACATAATACTTTCAGTAGAATATATGAGACGATGTCGAGAGGCGGATCATCATTGAAGCAATGATTTTGTTGCCGAGAAGGGTCGACATTCTGTTGCCTATTATAATAGTTCATATGTGATGTGAGGATGACCGGATGGTGATTTTGAGTGCAGATGGGGTCATCGGTTGTGGAGGACAGAACAGATCGATAATTACAGCAAAACCCAGATTATCTTGCCTGTGTTAAAAGCTCTTGAAATAAAAGGCCCGATCATGAGCAAAACTAGCAGAGAAGGGTGCTATATCCCCAGTGCGTCCATGAGGGACGTGACTCCAAGGAGAATGGAAGCAGTAGGCTTCCGATTGCTGGCAAAGATTGTGTCGTTCCGCCAAAGCCAGATGTTCCAGCAAGCTGTTAGAAACAGAGAGCGCCTGGGGGCAGGTTGTGAGCTCCACCAAGCAAAACCTTCCTGTACAGAATTGAATACAATGAGAGGAAAATCCATGAGGGAGGCAAGATCATGCCATATCTGTAGGGTCACATGGCATTTGAAGAACATGTGGAGATTTGTCTCCTCCGCTGAATTGCAGAAAGCACATTTTCCTGGACCCTGCCAACCCTTGTTCTGCAAGACCTCCCAAGTAAGGTTTCTGTTCCAGTATAGAAGCCAGGCAAATAGGATCATCTTGACAGGGCAGGTTGATTTCCAAAAAGAGGGAGGGAAAAACGGCTCGCCTGGAGGGGCTGGAGAGATGGTCAAAGATGTATATAGATCTTTGACCCGAACAGGAAGAGGCGATTGGGGCAGGCACCATATAAGAGAGTCTTTGTGCGCTGTCCGTTTGAAGGCCATACTCTGCAGAGCGAGGCGTG
The DNA here is from genome assembly GCA_000404065.3 of Pinus taeda. Classification (NCBI taxonomy): domain Eukaryota; kingdom Viridiplantae; phylum Streptophyta; class Pinopsida; order Pinales; family Pinaceae; genus Pinus; species Pinus taeda. The sequence goes on from APFE031434286.1 coordinate 99,701, forward strand.
TGGATTCCCATATAAAGCTGATCTGAGAGGGCAAGGAGAGGTCCACCGCTTCCTTCCAGACAGGCGTGAGGTTATTCCAGGATTTGATGAGACGGTCCCAGGTGAATATGCCCCTCAAGTGAAGGAAGTCAATCAAAAGCGGATGGGGGAAGGATGGCAGCCCATTTCGGATGAGATCGTTGCCAAGAAACACAGATGCGCCCGAGTGAATCGACCAGCGGAAATTTTTTAAGAGGAAGGTTTTGTTCTTACAGAAACTGAGCCATATTACTGATCCGCGCTTGATCCCCAGGGAATTCCTTCTGTACCAGAATTCTATGCCTTTTCCCTTGAGATATTTCCTGTTGATGAAGACGCTCCATGGACCATTGCCGTATATACCCCGAATGTAGGATTTACACAGAAGCGCATTGCCCATCTTGCGCATGTCCAGAATGCCCCAGCCGCCTGTTTTCTTTGGACGCATGAGGGAGTCCATCTTGACTAAGTGTAGCTTGGATTGGAAGGTTTTTCCTCCCCACAGGAAATTAGCTACGAAAGCCTTCATTTTGGTTATGATTTTAGCTGGGAGGTAGAAAAGGTGAGACCAATAAATGGCCAGCTGAGCCAGAACCGTTTGAATCAAGGTTAGTCTACCTGCTAGAGATAGGAGTCTTGATTCCCAGCCCGATATTCTGTTATAGAGGCGGTCCAATATCCAAGTCCAGTCACCTGTCTTGTAGCCCATCGGCTTCAGGGAAAAGCCCAGGTATTTCATGCCAGAATCAATTGGGGCTGCTTCGATGCCGAAAAGGGCAGCAATCCAGGATGCCGTCTCCAAATCTGATTCGTTATGATAGAGCTTGGATTTTCCTTTATTTATGCAAATGCCGGAGGCCGACTGAAACCTTTGAAAAATCTGTAAGATACATCTCCAAGAATCCTTTTGCTGCATGGCGAAGACAAGGATGTCGTCTACGAAGATGTTGTGAGAGAGGTGGAGATCCTTTGCGATTTTAATAGGGCAGATATCATGCGCTGTAGAGGCTCGGTTTAAATGAGTGCTAAGAGAATTCATGACTAATATAAACAGCAACGGGGAGAGCGGGCAGCCTTGACGGAGGCCCCTTTCTGCTGTGAAGAAAGGTGAGGGGGATCCATTTATAAGAACAGAGAAGTTTGTGTTCTCAACACAAGCCATGACCCATTCAATGCCCATTTTTCTGAGGCCGATTTTCGCCAGTAGGATCCTTAAAAGACCCCAGTCGACGCAATCGAAGGCTTTTTTCAGGTCCACCTTAAGAATGGCCGCCTTTTTCTTAATGGATCGAAGGGAGAATAGGCATTCTTGGGTCATCGCCACCGCGTCCCAAATGTTCCGTCCTTTTAAGAAGGCATGTTGTTCCTTGTCGATATAGCAATTGAGGATCGGCTTGAGCCTTTCCGCGATGATCTTTGTAACAATTTTAAACAAGGTGTTGCAAAGGGCAATCGGCCGATAGTCCTGTAAGGAAACAGAGACGTCCTTCTTGGGGATGAGAGCTATGAGCGTTGAGGAGATAGCAGGGTGAATGTTGCCAGACATTCGAGTAGCCTCTATCATTCGCAGGAGGTCCGATTTAAAAAGCTCATAGAAGTGCTGGAAAAATTCAATGGGCCACCCATCAGGCCCCGGGCTTCTGTCCTTCTTTGATGCCTTCATGGCCGCTTGAAGTTCGTCCTCCGAAACAGGTTTAATGAAATCTTGGTAAGCCGTTTCATCGAACATTACCGGCATGTGTTCTGCTGCCCAAAGCATATCAGAAGCGCTACCTTGATTTCTGCTATATTGAGCCTGAAAGACTCTGGTAGCTTCTCTAGAGATGGCCTCTTGTGTGAAGTGGAAACCGCCCCTGCCATCTTCAATTTTCCATATGGCGTTTTTTGATTTCCTGGCATTCGCGAAAGCATGGAAAAACTTTGTGTTGCGGTCCCCCTCCTTGAGCCAGAGGGCTCTGCTTTTGAGCCGCCATGTGTTTTCTTGCTTTATTAAGAGCAGTTGTTTCCTTTTTTCCAGGTCCCGAATGGCTCTTTTTTTGCTGAGCGGCATCGTGTGTAAGGAGGACATAGAGATGGCGTCCAATTCCTGTTGAATTTTCGTGAGCTCTTGCTTGTCCTGTTTGATTTTTTTGTATTGCCAGTCCTTTGTGATAATTTTGAGTCTATGAATTTTTTCACGGAAGGTGAGGAAGGACATCCCCTCGGCTCCTTTCAGGTCTTTCCAGCAGGTTGTAATGACCTCGATGAAAGCAGGATCCTCAAGAAAAGTCCTGTTAAATTTAAAGTAATATTCCTTTCTGGCCTGAGTGGGGCGCCATTCCAGGATGATGGGCTTATGGTCGGACAGAAACTCGTTTGCTGTGGAAGATGCCGGCATTCCCCAATGTTCAATGACGTTAGCTTTGATGAGAAAGCGGTCTATTCTCTTCGCTATGTATGCTGTTCCCATCCTTCCATTCTCCCAGGTCGGCATTAGTTTTTCTGGAAGGACGTCCACTATATTCCTGTTGAGAAGCTCCATTTTAATCTTGTCCGATAGGGGATCCTTCTTCCTGCATGAGCCCCAACACTCATCAGAGGAGAGAGTGAAGTTCAGGTCTCCGGCAATCAGCAAGGATTCCTCGTCTAAGATGTCAGATGCAAACAGCGAGTCCCAGAAGGGAGCCCGATCCCTGCATGGAGCATAAATATTAAGAAGATTTAGAACCCTGTCATTTCCCCTGAATTTGGCCGAGATCATAATACCTGCACAGCATTTGTAGGCTTTGGCTTTAATCCACAGGGGGTCCCATAAAACAGCTAGTCCTCCCGATAAACCGATTGCCCCAGTTGCTACCATGTGCCAAGTAGAAAACATTTTCCTGAAATAATCGACTGTCACCCTACAAGGGTGCATAGTTTCCTGTATGAAAACGATTTTTGGTCTTGCCAAAAACAAAAAAAATTTAAGCGCCTGAAATTTGTGGGGGGCGCCCAATCCCCGGATATTAATGGAAATGAGAAAGGTCATCGGGGAGGGACGGCAGCCTGGCAATCTCTAAGAGGCTGTGGGGCATCCGATGCCATAATAGGGACCTCCACCAAGGAGAGGTGAGATATGTGAAGATCAGAAACATTTTTCCTGCCTCCGAAATGCCGACTATCACCCTTCTTCTTCTTCCTGACCGTGATGTACTTGCCTGAGGAGGGGCTGATGGTGAGAGGGAGAGCTTGAGAAGGCTTGTGGATGGTTAGGGGTTCAAGAACATGGGGGTTCCGTTGTAGGAGGAGGTCTAAATCACTGTCCAGAGCATTCTCAGGCGAAACCGGAGGGGAGGGGGCAGTGGACAGTTCTTTTCCTTTTCGGGAAGAGGGCGAAGGATGAGGAGGGGTGCAGGTCGGGGAGGAGGAGGAGGAGTTGATGAGAATGGTATGTGAACCGACCTGGAAGTCCTTCTTGTTTGTATCAGAAGGGGGGGAAGCAGGACAGACCGGTAAGGGTTCCGGGGTGGGTGAAGCGGGAGGGTCTTCCAGAGTCTGGCGATGAGAAGCAAGCGGGGACTCGGATTCCTTAGGAGGGGCAGCGGCAAGGGGATCGGGAGGAGAAGATATATTGTCATAATACAGAGAGGGCGACGGGATCCCCTTGGTGCGGATGCTGGAGATCGGAGGGTTTAGTCTTCTGCCCAGGCGGGATTTGCAGTCCTTAATGAGGTGGCCGGTCCGATGACAGAGGGAGCATCTGAACGGGATGCCCCAGAAATCAATTCTTTGCCTAGCCTGCATTCCATTCCAGGAGATGTCTATGAATTCTGGATATACTCCTTTGTAGGGCTTCTCGATGAGAATCCACGCCACCCTCTTGTCGCGATCTCCTTTGCACCATGGGTCGACGTATACAAATTTCCCTATTGAATTCCCCAGGTCAGTCAGAACCTCCGGAGACCAGAATTCCAGTGGCAAGTTCGGCAACTTTGCCCAGATCATGCTGTTGGAGGGGGTGTTTTTTAAGGGATCGAAGCCAAAATACCATTTGGACAAGAAGAGGAAGCTTCTACCTGCAACCCAGGGTTTTCCAAGGATGTTCTCCAGGTCAGACACTTTGTGGAAGTGAAAAGAGTACCAGTCTTTCATTAGACGGGAGATGATGGGAGTGTAGCCTAGAATAGGTAGCCATTTATCAGACAGCCATGTGCGCATTTCTGGTTCCTTCATGAGAGGGAAGTGCCATTTCCCTACTAGGGCAAGCTTTTGTAGACTTTCGATTCTGTCCGCCAGAGAGGTGCTATTTATTGTAACCGCCTTTGGAGGAGGGCCCGGTTTGATAGGGCGGCATCGAGAGTTGTAAGATTTTGCTTGTGAGCCTGTAACCTCCGGAGGGCTGACCCCACATTCGGAAGATGAGCGTGCAAGGAGGCCAGGAGGGAGCATCTCATCCACCGTGGCGTGCCAGATCGGAGAGGCATCATAGGCCTTTTCAGCCACAACAGTAGCATCGATGAGGGCTTGGGTATCAGAGGAGATGACCCCGTCAGACATTCTTAGGATAGAGAGGGGAGAAGGAGATGGACCATAATAAATGACAGGAGAGAGAGGGCTAGCACTGAAGGGTTACAGAGAAGCTTCCAGCGAGCAGCAGGTGCACCAGCAGAATAATAGACAGGGCACCAAGAGATCTAAGGAGAAAGACAGTGGAAATCGTGGGGGGGCTGGTAGTCCAGAGGCTCAGGGTTCGGGGGAATGCAAGACAGCCCGAGCACAGATATAAACAGATACCCAGACCCTACTTAGCAGAAACCTCTTACCCCAGCAAAAATACCAGAAACAAAACTTTTTAAAGAAACTGTAATAATAAACTGTTCTGTGCTACCAGAGCGATATGAGAAACAGGTCCACGCAGGTCTTCGCAGGGTCCACAGAACCTCACAGATCCTCGCAGGGACCACTGAAACTCACAGATCCTTGCAGGGTCCACAGAACCTCACAGAATCCTCGTAGGGCCCACAGATCCTCGCATGTCAATGGTTCCTCGTCCGCGCAGGTCCTCGTCCGCGCAGGTCCTCGGCAGCTGATTCTCCAGCACAGGTTCTCACAGAAACTGTTGGGTGCGAAGGCGGAGTGGGGCCAGCACAGGTCCACGCAGGTCTTCGCAGGGTCCACAGAACCTCACAGATCCTCGCAGGGACCACTGAAACTCACAGATCCTTGCAGGGTCCACAGAACCTCACAGAATCCTCGTAGGGCCCACAGATCCTTGCATGTCAATGGTTCCTCGTCCGCGCCTTACCCAATATCAAATTATCAAAATTCTTGTAGATCTTTTAAAACAAAAAATAAAAATAAAATATTACTGATTTTTTTAATATGATTTATGTTAGAAATAAGTTTTTAAAAATATATATTTTATGTATATATAACACAATTATTATGTTAATTATAACCTAGGTTACTAACATAATAACCTAGGTTAAAAGTAATAAGAAAAATAGTGTTAACATAATAACCTAGGTTAAGTGGGCTTGATTGTGGGGAAAACTCCACAGTTAAGGGCTCTTGAGCCAGAGGAGATCTGGGATTGGTGACCTCCTGGGAAGGTGCAAACCCCGGAAGTGATGATTGATGCTATGTGATTCATTTCACTAGTTTCAATTCCACTTCTTCATCCCCGTGAGCATCACTCGATGCAATCCACTTCTTCACCCCTTGGATGCAATCCACTTCTTCACCCCCTGGATGCAATCCACTTCTTCACCCCCGTGAGCATCACTCCATGCAATGAGTGTTAAGTGAATGACTTACTTAACACAGTTGAATCCCAAAATGATATCTAATTCTCTTGAATATTTAAAAAAAAAAATTGAAAAAATATTATTACATTTTAA